>JAGXCT010036397.1:16828-43290 GCA_022495035.1 Philopotamus ludificatus | reverse complement strand
CTCCAACAACGACGAGCATGCGAAGAATGGCAAAGTAAAAGCCATACGCAATCATCATCATCATATAATGAATTACTCTAATAAAAGATATTAGTTATTAACTTAGTAATACTTATTAATAATAATAAAAATAAGAAATATGTTATATTTTTTCTCAATTTTTTGCTTTGCTTTCACGCTATTTTTAAAAAAATATGAAGCTTATTCCTTATTCTGACAATTAATCAAGCTTTTTTTTTATTTTCTTAGAAATCTATGTTCTACTATAAAAAGTTTCATTTTTGTTGATATATATAAATTGTAGGCTAACTTATTGAGTTATCTAACTTTAACATTTTCATTTACGTTAAGTACTCGAGCTTAAATTAAAAATGTAGTCATTTTTTTTTTAAATTTTATAATTTTTGACCAGAAAAACAATTTTTGAAGCCATTTTATATACAGAAAAGTTGTAACTATTATATATAGTGCAAATGATTTTTTAGCAAGCCAATTGAACCATTTTTTTTATTTAATTTAATCGGATATCAGGTCAAACCCTATAGATAGATTTCCCAATGAATATCTCTTTTATTAAATTTGTGAAAAAAATATAATGAAAGTTACTCATAGATTTAACTAAAAATGGACAGAGTGGAAAAGGTTAAAGGTATAAAGCGTATGGAAAAATATAAATATAAGCTTTTTTATTTAATATGAATTTTATTAGAACCTACGTAGTAAATGCTTTTAAAAGAGAAGAGTCTCTCCTTCGTATTTATATGGAAAATATCATAATTCCGTTGTATTGGATTAAATTTACGTCGTTTTAAAAAGCTCTAAATAATGCACATTATATCGGCTTTGATCATAATTCAGTAAATTATAAATAATTATTACCTTCATAATAAAACCTTATTAAGGTATATTGAATGCCTAGAGTATTTATTACAAAAAATATTACATATCTAAAAAACTATAGAATATATGCAATGCATTAAAAAGGATTTGATGTTTTTATAATATCGTTTTTAAAATAAGTTGGAAAAATATAAATATTATGACTTTATTTAATATGAAATTTATTAAAACCTTTGTAGTATTTTTTAAATTTATGCCTTGCAAAGAAGAAAGGATTTTTTATACCGTAATGAAAACATTTTTATGCCCTTTTATTAGATTAAATCATTTGTAAATTATTTTCTATAAATTGTCCTTTGGTTATGTTGAATATATATTGTTATAAAAGCTCTAATTAATGTTTGTTGCAAAATATATGAGTTTTATCACAATTTGGTCCGTTTTTAATTATATCCTTCATAATAATATGAAAAAAAAAACATTTATAAGGTGTATTGAATGCTAGAGATTGTGGAAGGTATGTTTTACAAAAATCTTTTGTATATTTGACTTGAATATAAGTCCTTCATCATTACGCCTGCGGTAAAAATGCTTTTCAAGATTGCGTATTAAATTCTCAAGCACACATGTCTTTTTTATTCCGAATTCTCAATTATTTATATCATTCGAATCTCTAAATAGATCATTAAAGAAGCTTTCCGCGCCTCTAGAAGGACGAAAATTAACATATATACGAATTTGTCTCTATCCCGCCTTTCCCTCTTTTTCTTTTTGTATATTAACTTGATCACTTTCTAGTCCGCCTCGTGTCACATGTCCTTACCCATGTCTGTCCCATTCCGCACGTCCATGAATGTCAATAAGGCTTTTCCACCCCTATTTCTTTTTGCTTCGCCAAGCGTTTTGGTATGCACACACAACCCCGGGTTTTAATACAGCCATCCATTATTTAAGACCCTGTCGATACCATACGGCCGGACCAAACCTACCGAGACCAGATTGACTATTTGTCTGGTAAGTGTGTACGGCTGCGGCGATAGTGGTGATGGTATCCCCCGAAAATAAACCCGCCCTCATACCAGATTATTTGCGTCGGCCACTTTGTTGATGGCGTGTGTACAAGCACGTGCATAAATATCGACGCAAATCATTCTTTCGCTATATAACATTCACAGAGCGAGCTATCGACTGTAACAATGAAAGCTCGCGAGAACAAACGTCTATATTTATGTACTTGACTGTGTACACACTATCATATATCACGTATGTACATACGCATGTACTTATGTTAAGTGTGTTTAATTTGGTCATGTGTGAAGCCATTCACACCTTGAAATTTACATAAGCTTCGCGTGTTTGTGCTCTCCTCCCCCTCCCCGTGTATGTACGTATGTTTGTTTGAGTGGGTTAATTTTTAGGTTAAATGGGGCCTCGCTTTGTAACGTAACGCCTGCCGAGGCAGACTCGTTCTGTTTTGAACGTGCGATTATTTATTCAACTGACAACCGCAATAGTTTGGCAAGATCTGCGTTTAAAACGGGACCGTCTATTTAAAGCCCAGGCGTACAATAGAGTTCAATGTCTGATCTATCGTGGAATGTATCAAACAAACGATTATTAATTATGTTTACGATCTGTATTTTAAACATTTAATTACTTGAAATCTCTTCGAAAAGTGTCCTCAATGATACTGAATAAGCTTTATATCCAATAACTTGCTTTTAGTGGTAATATTCATGATGATTAGCATAGTTAAGAATCATCGAATCTCTAGTCAGAACCCAAAATCTTTTTCTAAATCCTATACGTACAGCCCACACAAATTGATGATGCTATCTAGTTTATCTTAGAGAAATCACTCTAATATCTTGACATTGCTACATTGTTTTTAACAATTTTCCTCACCTACTGTCTCCTTTGTCCAATCATTAACCTAATATAATATTATCAAACGACTTAAAATCATATATTGATGATAAATATCTGCTAGGAAAATTAAAATAGGCGTAATGTCCCAGTGAGATTTAATTGAAACCGTTTTGTGTTAAAAAGTGCATAACGGAATACGGAAATTTAAAAATCAATAGTGGTTTATCGTTTTTGTTATATTTTTATATAAAATCTAACCGAATTATTTAAAAACAATAGACTCACCGAATCCAGTTCTCCCAGCTAGGCGATGTTCTTACCTTTGCGTCGTTATGAGCTCTCTTCTACTGGCCATATTCTATACAAAAAAAATATTCATAAGTATAAACACAAAGATTAAAATAATTAATTTTATACTAAGAATAAAAATAAGGGTAAATATTTTGAATATTTTAGCTTTATAAACATCAATATGACTTGTAAATGACAATGCTGTCGGCGATGTCTCGCCGCAAACTGAGCTCTCGCATCACGTGTCACTCGCACTCGGCAAATCCGACTGGCTGCGAGCGAGAAAACAGCAGCGAATATTGTTGTTTTTATTTTTTTTCATTGCAGACAAGACAATGATTATTTGTAATATTTATTCTTTAGATTTTTATAGACCAATTACAAAAAATGTGATTTGTACGATTTATAATAAAAGAGTTATTCGAGTATCGAGATAAACAGCTAGACTTACCACTGCATGTAGTTGCCAGGAGCTGACTCCATCACTTCAAGAAGTCCATCTTCATCCATACACTTCACAAAACCACACATTTCACGTACCACGGAAAATAACACGGTTTACTTATCAAACCGACAATAACCGTTGATATTTTATATAATAATAAATGAATAGCAAAATATTATTCTTTTTTCATATTTTGCTTAGTTACCATTTATTAGTTTTCTATGTTATTTACTAATGTATATATTGATTATTCAAGGATCGTAATTTTGACAGTGCTCATATGAGATAAATTCATCATAAAATGGCAATCGAAAGAATTTGGCCATTGATCGCAGTAAGTGACAAAAATACGTTTTTTTGACATAGTCCTTTTAGACATATGGTAAAATATCGTCATTACCATTCAGTACACATTATGTTGAACCAATTTCTATATATTTTTTTTAATATAATGTATCTTTTTCAGCACTGAATGCATTCTTTTATAATTGTATTAATTTTTATAACAATGCATTCTTATAATTAGCACTTTTAATGCATCAATGTAATTTTAAAAACCAAATGCACCTTATTCAAAATTTAATAAAACATTTAAATACATTTTCCCACTAATTACGTTTTTTTTTCAGTTCCTTCAAAAATGTAAAAAACGCGTTCCACTGTATTTATGGAGAACCCTGAATTTACGTTTTCCCACAAATTACGTTTTTTTCAGTTCCTTCCTAAGGTGTAAAAAACGCGTTCCACTGTATTTATAGATAACCCCGAATTTACGTTTTCACAAATTACGTTTTTTTTCAGTTCCTTCAAAAACTGTAAAACGCGTTCCACTGCATTTATGGTTAAGAACTGAATTTATTGCTCAGTTCACTTGAGAGAACCTGATTTGCAATGATTGCCCCGATTTCTCCATCAGCCCTACGCTTTCTTCAAAAACGCATCATACTTCACGGATACCTTGTTCCGTCGCTGCACCACGCTTTTATTTGTTCATGTTCACAAAGATATTTTACAGAGCATATATATTAAAACGTAATTAGCGGGAAAACGTAAATTCGGGGTTAGATTCGCAATAAATACCATGTGGAACCCGTTTTTACATTTTGAAGGAACTGAAAAAACGTAATTTGTGGGAAACGTAAATTCGGGGTTCTCCATAAATAATAGTGGAACGCGTTTATTACATTTCTTTTTGAAGGAACTGGAAAAACGTAATTTGGGAAACGTAAATCTGGGGTAATCCATAAATACATTGAACGCGTTTTTTTTACATATTTGAAGGAACTGAAAACGTAATTACAGGGAAAATGCATTTAAATGTTTTATTAAATTTCCAACATGCATTTGATTTTAAAAAAAGGTGCATTTGATTTGTAAAAAAAGGTGCATTTGATTTATAAAAAGGTGCTTTTGATTTATAAAAAGGTGCATTTGATTTATAAAAAGGTGCTTTTGATTTATAAAAAGGTGCATTTGATTTGAAGAAAGGTGCATTTGACGTGAAAAAACTGTATTTTTTTTAATATAATGTATTTACTTTATTTTGAATTCTACTAGGCAGATATAAGATAATTATATATAATTGATATATAATTGACTGTAAAAAAAATAATTTTAACTGTATTGTGATTGATTTGTAGAATTAAACAGGATTTCTAAATCATACATCAAATGGTTCATCTGCTTATAATATTTTTTTTTATTTATTATAAGATTTAAATGGCCTTTAAGCCCGTGGCCGGTCTTTGCCACCTGGAGAACACTACGAGGACACTCCAGAAGAGACGCGTCCAACTCAAACCTGATGTCCTCCAGGTTATCTTGGCTTTTCAAATACGAGTCAAGCCTCCAGTTATAAGTCTAGGCGCCGAGCTGTCATCGCGCGGATTGTAACAATAATAATCGGACATGGTTAGGGCCGAGTCATATTAAATTTACCGTATGATCGAATGATACAGGAGGCACCTTCGGTAGCACATCTGTCGCCAAATCGGCACGGATAACGGCCTAGGTTCCTCATAATCCCATAGAATTTACGAAATCATGATTATGAACAACCGCGATCGCGAACACGTCCGAAATCGACACACGAAAACACTCAACTAAATAAATAATATTTTTAAAAATATATTATTATTGATTTTCATCTAAATGTTTTTAAATCTCTATCTGTCTTATCTTTGACTATAACTTTTCTAAACTTAATTATTATTTTTTTAAGTTTTTTTATATAAATAATTCTGGATGTTTAGTAGTTTATGATAGTATTAATTATTTCTGGATTAAATAAGTTCAAAAATAATATATTGTAACAAAATTAGACAAAAAATATTAAATATTTTAATTATTTATTACTGTCAATTAAAGCGGTAAAGAATTATATTGTATTACATAGAATCATGATGCATAAGTTATTAGTCATGATGTGATGAGTTGACTTCGAGCTCGACCTTGTGGAAAATGACAACATCTTCCAAATGGATGTTATTCAAATTGAAGTGATTCTCCACAACCGGACGATCGAATGGATATCCGAGCGCTTGACTATCCACCCGAGTATTTCCATAGCCGAGGCCATCTGAGTAGTCTACGGGATACTTGGGCGCTTTATATGGAGTTACCACGACATAGATGTAGAATGGCATACCACCCTTGTTGCCTCTGGGAAGGATCAATCTTCCCGGGATTCCACTATGGCCATGCTTGGGATCAACGGTGACTGGAGTCTTATTCTTGACAGCAGTCTTGACACTGTAATATGACTGTCTAGTCGAGACGAAGTCCTCGACACTCCAAATAAAGTCCTCAGAGTTACGCGAAACAGTATTCTTACCCGACTTCACTAAAAAATAAAACACAACGTCAATATATGATCTGTTCATAATAATAGCATGCTGTAATTTACTTACATTGGTATACGAATTGATCGAGCTGAATGAAGTTGTCTTTGTTTTCTTCTAATGGGATCAATTTTCCTGTACTATCGTATTTAGGTCCAATAAACAGTCTGAATACGACTTCAGAAGATTTTTCTGATTGGACATGTGTAGTGATAGTGAATGGCTTATGATTGAGACGAGAATAGCGTGCAATTAAGTGAATGTCATCTACCATGCGTTTAGCTTCACTGACTGATTTATAAACTCCGTTTGATAATTCAGCCTCACTCTGTTCCATATATGTTATTAACTTATCTACCTCTACGTTTTCAATCTTTACTCCAGGACAGATCAACTCTTCAATTGTATATGGTGTAAGCGTGTGTTTGTATTCGGTGATGTAATAATGATGTCGTTTAAGAAGTTGATAGAACATTGGATCGCGAAGACATGTTTTGTAAAGCTCTAAAGCGGATGGAGCAATCCTATGTCTGAAAAATATGTTTAACATTAGGAACAAACATCTCATTTGTTTTTCTTTAATGTTTGTTTTAACAAAATATAAATCTATACATACTTGTGTGACGGATGAATTGCGTTTCCAAGAAGCTGTTTAGCCTCTGTCATGGGATATTTATAATACGTCTTGTCGATGATATCAGCATTTGATTCAACAATGCTAACGACGTGCTCAATGCTCTCGGGTTTTCTTAAAGACACACGTGTACCATCGGGCTAAAACACAATTTTTAATAAATATTAATGTTTCTTTGATATTCAAGATTAATTAACATACGTACTTTTAGAAGATAACCACGATCTATAGCTTCATGTACACGGTGTTCGTAATCGCGAATGTCGTGCAATAATTCATGATTTTCTTCGAGCATTAAATCAACGAAATTCTGTCTCGTTGGTAATTCCATGCCATTAGGATGTCTCAAAGATGGCGAATATCCCGTCGGAATTTGTAGATTCCACATATATGTTGGAATTTCACCCAAACCATTCGACAATCTTTCGAGATAATAACGAGCCAAAATCTGCTTGTGTTTGAAATAATATACTTCTCCACGTCCGTATTTCTTCAGGTTAAATTCTTCGCTGTTCATCCAGAACGGATAATCCAAGTGGTAGTAGTAGTACATGGAATTCCAGGCTAGATCCTCGGTAAAGTACGACAACTTTTGTTCGTGATTGTAATCGATGTACCAGCCGCTGTGGTTGCTCTTAATGTAGACCTTGTGGTGGTCGCCCTCTTCCACGGTTTCGAGATCGCCGCCGTGTCCTTGCATCTTGACCTTTTGTGCTTGATCTATGACTTCGGTCGGGAAAAAGTAGTTGGGAAAGACTTCATATGGAGGAGGTAACGAGATGTATTTGCAATCGGGACGATGGAACACGGCAACGCTCAGTGCGTAGATGAAGAGTTGTTCGTTGACGTTCTCCCTTGCCCAACATGCGGTCTTGTAGAAAGTATCGAAGGTCTTGGCGTAATAAAATACTCTGAACAGTGATTCAGCATCGTGTCGCATCGTCTTGTGCAGGACCGAGAAAATTCTGCCCTTGGGAAGAAGACCTGTCTTGTATCTGCGCAAGAAATGTTTCACAGCCGACGAGTTCTGCAAAAATATTAAAATATTAGGCAAAGAGAGATGTAACGTCGTTTTTTCATTGTGTTGATCTTAAATGAGTTGTAAAGAATCGTATTAAAAGTTAAAAAAAGTATATGTTATCAATAGTATGATCGGCGCGGGACTGCTTCAAGTTACAGCGCAATATAACGATTAGCGACGAGACCTCTCACCCCGCTGACGCCCCGCATCCAACCAAAACACGACGTTGGTAGCGTTGGCGAATAGACAGCGCTCTTACATATTATTACACATAATTAATTGACACATCATCATCATCATCATTTGCCAGCCACAAGGCTCTCACTCGCTGAGGGCATGGGCCTAGTTGAGGTCAATAGATACCTGAGTCTCACACGTGACGTGAGGGCTCCCCTTTCGTGTCCATACCGCGGGGACCCGAGCCGTCTTAGTATGCGGTTTTTTGTAAAGAGTTTCTATCATTAAGGCATTGAACGTACATCTTCTTCTACCATGTTGGTATCGGATTTTACCCTCTCGACTGTGTCCAGGCAAGGAGGGGGTATGTCTCGGTATTCGTTTGTTCTCTTCTCTAAGGCTTCACACATATATATGAATATATAAAAATATATTTTTCCACAATTTTTTTAGGGGTGCTGCAGCTCTGCAGTGTAAATGGACGAACCACCACCGGACCCACGTGATCTATTACTTTAGATCCATAAAAAAAACCTGTTTTTTGCTAATTATCATGGATAGTTTCTATTAATTTTGGCAAAGATTGCTACTAGAAATGGGTAATTTGTCTTTAAAATATTATAAACGGATAAAAACCAATGGTTTTCTATGAAAAAAGTTCTTGTTTCTACGCCTAAATCATCCTCCACACTGGAAAATATAATTTCTTTTGACAGTTGATATGTTTTAGGATTTATCAAACCCTTAATTGACGGCACGTATTTGCCGACAGAATTATGTACTTCGTCAAAAATACAAAAAAAAACAGTAAATTTAAATCTCTATAATTGAAAGAGTAACTTTTTTGTGGAAAATACATCTAGATGCTTATTTACTGTTTTTTTTTCTACTAAGCTACTGAACTAGTGTATAAACTAATCAGATACACCATACAATCAAAAAAATTAAGATGAAAAACGGAAATATAAAATTTAAAAATTGTTTTAGTTGCTTTGACTTCTCAAATTTATTTTTAGTAAATACTTATTAACGTATAGGTTTTAATTTTTTAATAATTAATAATAATGCATTGGGACAATAAATTAAATCCTCAAAAAATGCAACAAATTTTATAGTACACTGTCCATAAATTAAGTATGCATTTAAATAAAGATAAAGATCGCTCTCTTAAAATCCCAAAATTCGGCTTCCGACCCGTTGAGTTTTAAGATATAGTTAGTATTATAGATATAAATCATACTCACGGTATACTGATCTAAATGAGTATCAATGGTGTATTCCTGTCCAATAGTGACCTGTTCCTTTATTACGTTTGGTTCATATATATGATAAATCAATCTGTATATATACAACTGACGTGTCATTAATTCTTCAGTCACTGAAATTGTTACAATAATATAAATTTCAGATTACATGTTAGATTGGTTTGTGTTACTCACATATTTTAGGCTCATAATGATTCTCCACTAAGGAGGCCGTGGCCACCCCCAGGAAGAGGAACAGGAAGGCCGCCAAGAACTTCATGGTGGCACCTGACTCGAGGAGTGTCAAATAAATCGTTCGCTCGTCTTATATACGCATTTAATAACTGATACAGTTATCATAGAATTATAATATCTGTATTTTTTGATAACCTATGTTGCCGAGCCGTTTAACCGTTGTCGTATGACATTGGAAATTAATGATCGTATATAATTCTTAATTATCATATATAACTGCATCCTTTGTATGCATTATAAAATGCATTTATCAATAATATTCTTATTCATATTTTAATAAAAAAAAATATTAAATTTTACATGTATTTAAATCATCGTTATCAGTAATTATTATAAATAACAATGATAACTTAATGAATATTACTAAGCATTATCATTTTGTGTGTTAAATTTATTTGACATTTTTATTATTGAGAATAATCACGCAACGTTTATTATTTTTGTTTGTATTATTACATTGTATAACATCTCTTCGCATATTTTGTTAGCAGTATAAAAAACTTGAAACATAAAAAAGCATAAACCAAAGTTTATGAACATTTATATGATTGAGAATGCTATAAAAAAATCTTATACATATAAAATTTATATTTTTGAAAACCGTATTATAAATGTCCTATAATTATATATTTAAATATTTATGTTAGGTTAACCAATACGTCACGGCGGCTCGAAAACCACCGTATCGTACGAAGGGGGTATCTCAGATACCCCCAGCATTTCAAGTCAAGATATTGATGAATTCTTCATCAATATCTTGACATTTTTTTAATAGTTGTTCATAATTTGGTCGATATTTTTTTAACTAAAATGATGCGTTAATATTAACGCTCCCGGCGATGTCTTACGGCAGACTGAGCTCTGGCAGCACGTGTCACTCGCATGTTTCACTCGTACTCAGCACATAGTACCGGATGCGAGCGAGAAAAAACATCGCGTCCGTTGCAACAACAGCGTTGAATACAGACAGCAGAATATTGTTGTTTTTTTTGTTGCAATCGCAGACAAAAACAGATAATGATTATTTATATTATTTATTCTTTAGGCATATTTAGACAAATAAAAAATGTTTGTAACGTGTAGGATTTATATTAAAAGGGTTATTCGAGAAAAACTTGGGGTCTCCCATAGGTCGGTATGCTCAAAGTAATGTCATGTTTTGTTGTGTATCTTCCTCAACAGTGCTAATAATAATTTCAAAGTTTAAAAGTAGTGAAAGTGGGTGAAAGGACAAACCAAAAACATAAAGACTGATTAAAATCGATGATTTTCATCTATGTACGTTTTTAAATATAATTAATTCGGTCTTTAACCTTTTTTAATTCTAAGTTGTATTGACGTTGTATGTTTTTTAGCAGTCTTTTAGAACTGTTGAGTTATCGAACGACTTCTTTATTTTTTTATAATTATTGTAGGGGTAAATAATAATATAAATAGCAATAAATCAATTATTAGTACACTTGATTTATCTTATCATTAATAGATGATACTTCAGAAACTCCTGCGACTTTTACATACTTTCAAAGATAAGGCAAAGACAATATATTGCCAACATTATGGAGATAAAGCTAAAATCACAGGAGAAGCTACAATACATATTGCATTCCATCTGTGCTTCAAATACATGAATATCGATGCTAGAAGTGTATGATGTGATTTGATCTTAAAGGATTCTTTTTATTATTAAAAAAACGGATACTGTAATTACATATGAAAAGTCCTTGTCGAAAAAACCTTACGGATGTTCGAAAAAAATGTATACAGACTTTAATTTAATTTGCAAACTTCCTCATATTCAAAAGTATGACCATCCTGGTTAGTGTTGATAACGATGGGATATTGATTCAAAAACTACAAAAAACATTTTTACAAGATTGTGGCTTTTAATTCTTCCAGTGTAGTCGGCTTTCTAGCGTAAATTATATTTTTAAGATATTCCCACAAGTCCAGTGGCATCAGGTCTAGAACGAGCAAGGTATTCTATGATACCACTTCGTCCAAGCCAACTGTTTGGAAGATTCTCATCAAGAGATGCTCTTACATCACGATGACAGTGTGAAGATGGTCCCTCCTGTTGTAAATAAAATCGCCATCTTCACCAAAGTCCTCCCGAATGCGATGTAAAACAGATTCATGCAGTAAATTTAAGTAATTGACACCAGTGTATACATTTTTTAGGACAATCTGTAAATAATTATTATTCTTAAAATATCCCTATGTAAATATATTTTAAGTATAGCTGGTTATTTTAAATGATTTTTTAAATAATGTTTTAATAAATTACATCTGACATTAGTTCTGTTTATTTTTTTAGTTATATTAAATAAGCTCTTTATGTATCATATGGTTTTAATATAGTTATTATATATATGTGAGTTAATGAACTAAAAACTAAGATATATCATCGCGTTATATCATTTATGAAAAATTCAGCAAGTCACGTGGATAATCCATTTTTCTGTCACCGCATTAGGGTCTAATTTTGACGAAGCGCTAACAGAATCAGGTGTGCCGACAATACAACCTGAGTGTATTAAATTTGTGCCAGCCCTGGAAAATATACGGAACGTTTCAGGGCGTTACGTGTAAACTGAAACGGATGAAACGTGATACGTTATCGCACATGGTCGGTTGTGCCAAAACGCATTACGTTATCGATACGTTTCTGTGAAAATAAACTCGTGATGTATTTTTAAGGATATTGATATTACAAAGGTTATACATATACACGGGTAATTGCAATAATACTGTGTTCGTATGTTATCACGGGTTATTTAAAAATATGAATAGTCATCGTAATTATTTGATTAGAAGTATTATTTTTAATAATTTTGTTTTTGGTAATTTATTGAAAATAATACGGGGTAGCTGTAGCTTGGTTTATGCGGGAAGCGACGTCTCTAAAACGAGAAATGAATTCGTTCTTTTATTTATTTGGGGGTAGCAGCTGTTGCGCAGTCCTCCGGGGAGTCCACCTCCCCACTCCCACTCCCACTCCTGTTTTAGCCGGCGGGGCCGACAATCCTTCCTGTGAAGGACTCAGCTGGTTGTTTGCCCCTTAGATTGCGAAATCGACAATAACCCAATGTGTAAACAGTGGAGACACACGTGAACAATGGAGACGGTGGCGTATAATGATTCTTGTTTATTAGAATTATAGAAACTTATTGTGTTTTGATCACTGATTTCGCCTTTGATCATTGATAACCATTGTTCACCCGGAATTATTTATTAATAATACATTCATTAAAATACTTAAATTTTAACCCAATTTTTTAAATCCTTGTTTTTTATTATTTATATATTGTACAATAGACTCATTATTATTTAATTTATGCCTAATATCAAAAAATAATTACTCTACACATGTCAAACATTTTTATTCCCCATATGTACTTGAGTCATAACATTTTATATAAGCTCAATATTTTAATTATTAATGACAAAAATTAAATTTATCTATTCATAAAACGATAATGTATAGATATATATGTATAGCACATAATTTAAAATTAGTTGTATTAAAAACAAAGACCTAACCGTGCCGATTAGGTCCATTAGGGATCCATTATGAAGCATGTAATAAATAATTATTTTTATCCACATTAAAAAAAAATTACAAAATATTGATGATGAATACATCAATATCTCAACTGATTACGCAGTTACATTGAGTAGAGGCTATAGAAATTATGTCATAAAAAATATTCTACAATTGTTTGTTGTATAGTAATAATTCTAGAATATAAAATTTAGGGTTAAAACATAAATAGTGCTCATATACATTATTTTTTTGTATTGTTTGTTTAGATTATAAGTTGTTATCTTGAGCATGAATAATTTATAGTTATAGTTTACAGCATATTGTGATAACATATTTATTTGAACCATTTTTTTAAAGCTGTTAAAAATATTTTTCGTTAAAATATTTCATCTAATCTGTTTTTAATACATCAATAATAAAAACATTTTCTAAAAAAATAATAAAAAGATCTGTCAGGTAATGGTTTATTAGGCAAAGAGTATATTAAATTATTACTGTTTGTTGAGTAATGCATATGTAAGATTCTAGTATTTTTTTTGGTATAATATTTAAGTTAATACTTTTTAAAGAATTGAGGTTTACAGGATGTCCAAAAAAATGTATACACAGTTTAATGGTTCTCGTATAGACTGTTAAAGTAAATTTACGTAATTGACACAGTGTATAATTTTTTTGGCCCCCTTGTATTTACAAATAGCTTCTCTAATCATAATTTCGTATAAAATTATTTTTTAAACTAAAAATAAGCTGTAACTTTTAGGGCAGATTTTATCTATAGCAAAAACACAAAATCCAAGTACATACTAACTATTTATAAAACATTTTTTTTAATACAATTATTTGTATATATTACTTTTTAATTAAAATATAAAGTTAAAACTAACACGTTAACATAAATTGTAACAAAAACCCCTACATACTCTCACATATATTCGCTGAATATTTTTGTCAACCTAACAACCTATTATTCAATATGCTCAAAACTATGAATCTTAGGTAACATATGGTTAGCGTTTAAAAGTTATATTTTTTTTTAAATATAAATTATAAAAATATGTAGAAATTCATCACATTTCATAGAATATATTAGTATAAATGTTCTGCCACAAAATAAATTATTCCCCCTAATTTTTTTGAAATAATTCATTACAAAATATTTTAAATATGTACTGCAATTTTTTGTCTCACACTTTAATCAAACATCTGGTGTTATTTTCCACAAACTCATTCGACAACCGACCTAATCATCAACGCGCCGACAAGACCGACAACTACATCAATCACACAACAACAACAACTACTCTTGTATATTAATATTTTATTCGGCAATATAAAAAATAAATAGAAGACGAGTATCGTGCACAGCTCCACGGATGCCATTATGATACATATTGCTACATGTGTCCCATTAGGAGCAAGTAGTTGTCGACATGTGCGGACAATGCCTTTTCAAAAAGGGGCATAATAAATTTTTGTCGAAGGAATTCCCATTATATATTCTGGAAGTTGTGATATATGAGTGTTTTTATCCCTATAATTTATTATTATATTTGGACAGTGCTTTCGGATCATCTGGATATACATATATGACGTATCGTTTTCTTAACGTTACGCCACATGTAATCTAATCTAATATTAAACTCGATTCAATTCGTTTCTATTAACTGTGCCATGTAATGAGTACATACGTAATTAATAGTACGTCGCAACGATCATAAATAACTTAAGCTGAATAAAAATGATAATAATAAAAATGCAACGTGACTAGTCATAAATATGGCATATGCGAGATTAAAAACGACACTATACTAATTAAAAATTTTAAGGTTTTAATTAATCAAATGCATAAGCTTAGTAAGCGTTTCGTTTTACGAATCACACATCAAAGCTAATTGTGATAGGAATAATTGAACGTTGCGAACGACGAGCTATGTCATTAAATTCAATTTAGAGCGATTTATATGAAATAAATTATGTTTTTTTTTAGCATTATGCTGAATTGAATACGAACTCTAACGTTCTTTAATAATTCTTCATGGATAAATGCTGCAATTATTGATTTTTAAGGTATCCGAAATCGCGCATGAAAAATATCGTGACGCTTTTTTTTCATTTGTAAAAAAACGGTCCGAACACCGTTGAGCACTTACTCTTTATAAATCTTTCAGGATACGAAATGATGCTGATGGGCGAAGAGGGGCCGCAATAACGGGGAGGTGGGTTAGGGGTGATTTTCGGGGGATGGCCGTAATGCCCCACTGTGCAATTCCTATGGCTCTTAAGCGGCTTCTGCAAGCCATTAAGAGTTTCGTCTAGCAAGTTATTGCCATGGTATCTTGCATGATTGGGATATGATAGCCAACAGTTGCGATAACAGCTCGTATCTGTCCATTTTATCATCAAGAGAAGGAGAAAATCGCATTGTTTTACCCCAAAAATATAAATCCTAGTCATTTCTACAAAAATTAGGGTGATTTTTAATTAAGATGTTAGTTTATTATGAATAATATGAGCATTTTATAACCTAGATCGTAAATGCACGATGAGTTTGCATTTATATTTACTGTAACTATGATGACAGATTCTACATGTGGAGTTAGATTAGGTTAAAAGATAAATGCATTATTTTTTATTTTCATGTTTTATTAAATTTTCCGACAGCTATATCGAACGTTTTAAGTTTTTCAAAGGACATTCCACGTCTCTCGATTCGGCTCCATTGTCCTGACATTTGTGTAATAGATATTTCGGATTATACGATCCCCTTTCAGGGGAACGTCGGATTGTCAGTAATCATTTACAGCGACGAGGTGCTACATGTCACAAGTTCAAAGGCTTCAGATGAAACCGATCCATTAAATGGAACCCCCTCGGACCCCCGACGATATAGTTGTTATATTCGCAAAATTCGTGCGAAATAAATTTGGAAAAATGAGCCGATGAAAATTGTTTTCCACGGCAACACTCGAAATTCGAATGCTTAAAAAATTGCATCGTTAAAAGAGTTACAATTCGCATCGCACGCTCAATTAGGAATTAAATGATATTTCCAATGCGAGCGTGATTCATTTCTGAAAAAAAATATGTAGATATAACTCATAACCAAAGTCTAAACTGGCTAATAAAATATTTTATGCTATATAGAGATAGCATATGGCGTAACCCCATTAGCGTTTTTGTTATTCGACGCCAGATCCATTCGTAGGGCTATCAAAATATTTTTTTTAAAAATGTAGAAATCATTCAATTTGTTTTAGCTCACTATAAAAATATAGATGAACATACATATAAATCTTCATATGAATATTTCATATATTTATAAGTATTTCATACGCGAAATTAAAGCTAGTGACAATGCAAAATTGCTTCGGGGGCGATGTATTAAACGTATGCCATTTATAGTGTGTCACTAAAGTAAATTAATTTCCATTGTTTTACATAGGGGATGTAATATGTTACATCAGAAGGGATTAGCCTCCCCAGATACGCAAACGATACTAAGCATACATAAAACCCATATTAATAGTGAGCTCAGACATTTAAAAATATTTAAATGACGAGTTTATCAATGTTGTCGTAATTTATTATAAAAAATATCGTGATTATTGTCATGTTTTTTTATATTAATGATAATAAATATAAACACTAAGTCATGTTGTTTATTTTTAAATGCAAAAAATTACACTCTTAGATTGTCATTTTTATTAAAAATAAATTGTAAATATAACAATTTTAATTATTAAAATATATCAATTTAAAGAATCATGTTAAAACCAACATCATTATGGTATAAAAATATTGTAAAAGTTTATTAATTAAAAAGTGTTAGAATCTGATGAAGCTTTTTGATTGTTTTTACTGTCATATGTTGTTGAATTTCTGATTATTAGGAATCTGTTATTCACTCCGTTTTCGTTTCATAAGTTGTTTATACAATTCTTGGTATCCAGTAATATAAATCTGCTTGTCCTTTAAAAATTATCATACGTAAGATAATGCTGTTCTATACTCTGAGAAATTGCTTATCCTCGTGAGATAAGGTGAATTTATTTTACCATTTTTTTCACTTTTTAACCTATTGTCATTAGATATTGTGACATAAAATTAGATTTTTTGGCCAATAAAAACCAACTAGGACGATACGCACTTGAAATCGAAAATAAATATTTAATTTATTATTTGGGAATCATCTTAGAACCGCGTTAGTTTTGTAATTTGCTCAAAAAATCTAAAACAAAGGGTCGATTGATGACCCCAAGTTTGTGATCTTTCTTCAATAATTATTTTAATAAAAATCCTACCTGTCACAAACTTTTTTATATTTGTATAAAGAGTCTATAAAAGTGTACTGAATATGTATAATCTTTAATCTTTAATTCGCAATTGCGAAAAAAAATTAAAAACATCTATATTCGCTGTTGCCACGGGTGCGATGTTTTTTCTTGCTCGCATCCGGTACAATGTCCTAAGTGCAAGTGAAACCGTGCGATTAACGCGTGTCGCGAAAACTTGGCGGTGGGACATTGTCAAGTCCGCTTGTTATTTACGTGTCATATTGTTTAGTTAAAAAAAATATGAATAGTCATTTTTATTCTTAAAATAATTCATTTTTAAAAAAGAGTCAAGATGTTGATTAAGAATTCATCAATATCATGACTAGAAATGCGTGGGGTCTATTTTCAATTATAATTAAACGCATTATTCTTTTGTAATAAATTTTTAATTAAATTAATACATGATAAATATATTTCAATTAAGTATAATTACAATTTTTTTTAATAAAATAAAATGTTGTAAAAAAAACAAAAAACAACTCTCTCCCTAGATGCAAAACTAATCAAAGGGTTAAAATAAGATTTAATTATTTTTTTAATATTATTTTACAAATTAATATTTATTTTTTAGAATAAAGTATTGCGAGCGTATTTGTATTTGCATACAGTTTAAATATAAGGGTAAATAATATATTTTTAAAGGCTACTAAGATATATGTTTTCAAGATTATGTCGTCATTCAACGTCCCATAGTCTCCACTTCAGGAACCACTGATAAAATATAACTTGAATCAAAACAATCATTAAATTAATCTCTGTTATTTTTATTACAAATTTTTACTGCAAGATAAAGTCATATAACAACATACGTTTTAGACAGAATTCATTATATAATTTATACACTTTATATGAGCATAATATTATGACATTTCTAATCAGTTTTTATATTTTTGATAAAGCTATATGAATAAATCCGTCGTGCAAATAGTTAGTGTCAAATACTAAAACCACGAAATGGCGATTCCGAATTAATTTATGTCATTCATCTGAAATAAATACGTCGAAAGATATCCTCAAAAATAGAGAGCGACACAAGAATCAGATTTCCCTCGGGCCGAGCACGGGCCATCGCTAAATTTCAGCTGAACGAGCGAGTGTTATAGTTTTATATTCAGCCGGAATTGGTTAATTATAAACACCGGCAGTTGCCATAATATGGCCCCGGCTGCAGACACCATTAAAAGCAAATAACCAATTTAGTTACAGTCACAAAAAGTCGTTTGACTTTATTTATACCATGGAATAAAGACATTCTCGGGGTCGAATTACCCCATTAGACTCCGGGGCCCTCCGCAGGGGACATCACGCACGGCCAGGGGTCCGACACCGGCGGCCGCCGAAAAAAATAAGTTCAACAATCGTACATCATCACCTGTTTAAGTAAATTCGAGTTTTATACACATGCGAAGGTGTCGGCCCGTGGGATTGGAAAGTTGGCGCGAAAGTAGCTCAAACTACTCGCAGAGAACAAACTTTCTAGACGTTTGCTGCCAGCAAATCGCTGAAAGGGGCAGATAATGCGATTTGAGATAGTCGAATGGCTTTCAGCGTCCTCGCACGACTGTCAGTTATTTAAAATACCAATAAATGGATAGTTTGCCACCGCTGGTTTTTGAGTTATTAATTACCAACATTCGTCTTGACAGCACTAAGAAATATAGCGCCACGCCTCTCCGTATAATAAATATCTATCACTGTTACTTATGCAAACATTCATGTTACGGATTGCTCCTTTACATTAGCTGTGTATTTTTTTCAGTTTTTTTTTCATAAACTCTAATCCATTCGCTGTTCCATGAAAACAGACATTAATTTCGGCTATGATATCAGCTCCGGTGTATTTACAGAGCATGGTTTATTATATAATTTCTTTACGGGAGAATGAAAAAGAAAGGGAGACACGGAGTAATCCTGGTGGAAGGTCACGCCTATCCCTTTGAGCTTTGCCACACACTTCATAGTCGCCACCTTTAAAAGACATGCGAGGAATATAAAAATAGAGATGATTTATAGGATCGTACTGTGCTGTATGAAAAAAACTCATAATAAAAAAATGGAATTTTGATATTTTATATGAAATAATATCAATATTTGATATTTTCGTACTGTGTTATATCAAAATTCGTATGCAAATAAATTCGGATTAATACAACAAACATAAAACGTACGTTCGTATAATAAATAAATAGTTCAGAACAAGTTCGCAATCCTTTTTTCCATCTATAACTATTTATTAAAAATTCATCGATGAATTTTTATGTTAATTTATATTAATATATTTTTTGTTTCGTTTCAGGTGAGTGTATATCAATCGTACCAATCATACCAATCGAGTAAATCTCGGCTCAAAATTATTTTATAATTTATGTAGTGATCTGTGAGTATAAAACAATTATCTAACGTATTTATTAATATTATATTTGAAGCGTGAAACTATGAAAACGTTCCAGTATTTATCTAAATTAATATTATTTTTAATTATTACGACATTTACTAATACTCTTAATGTATGTATTACTAATTGGAAGGTCATCGCAAACAAAGATAATGTGTAAAACATTCATTATCAATTGTTTTGCATTTTTTTTATCTGAAATTGTATAATTAGTGAATGTTCATTATTTATCCGTTTTAATTATCTATTATTCACTCCTTTTAATTGTAAGACTAGTGATTACATACCTTTTGTGTGACTCGGTAAATTATTTTAGTTTTATATTTTTTATTGCTGTGGATGAAAAAAATTACCAAATAGTTTTTAATTATATTTCAATTCAATGTGTATAAAATTCGAGAAAAAAATATTATATATTAATTATTAATTAATAAGACTCCAATATGTATATTTTCGACATGAAGATTTGCAGTATGTTTATGATCTTTAAATATTATATACATTTTTATTTTTCTTTCAACTTAAAATATTCATGGTCTATCTTTCTAAGTTATTATTTTATTGTTGATACCTTATGCCTTTAACTTATGATTTATTATAAAATAACACGGCCCAAATACGTGAACGTAATCTATATATTATTTCATTACATAAATTATTCATTTTTAAACTAGAATAGCTAAATAACAATCTTAGACAGTCTTATAAAGCAAAGGTTTCATATCTCTTGCAGGATGAAGCTCTAATAAAGCATTTATCATATTAATATGATTAAAAATAATGCTGATTTAATATAAAAATCAGTAATTTCTGGATCAAATAATTAAGTTTTAGTTTAGATACATTCCAAAAAGTCATCGAATAGTTTTACCTCGATTACCTCGAACCTTTAGCGGTTTAGGTCGAGAATTTAGTTCAAAAAAATACCTGTCGATGGATAAAGTATTAAAGGTAAATTGCTTAAAATATATAAAGTAGTTTAGTAGGAGTTTCATCCATTAGTAAGTCTTCAGGAAACAGAGAAACTGACATTAGGGCTTTCATTATTGACTTTTTATATGATTTTCTATACCACACTTGTTTAAAATAACACGGTTTGTAATTTAAGGAACCAATATTAATATTTTTGAATAAATTCTAACATTTTTACACGGCATTTTGCACAGTTTTTAGCGGATCATATCCACCGCGTAATAAATATTTGAGTATACACAAGAATGATGTATTTCTGTTACGAATTCATTTTAGTAATTATTTATAATTTTCTGTAAAAATAAACTACATATATCAAATGTTTTCTGTTTACTATTAATATATTTCAATGAAAAATATCAATAAGTTATGACAATCTAGACATAGAATGATTTAAATAATTAGATAAATAGCTTTGTTTTGAATTATCTTAAGGATTTACAAATACATTCTCTAAATTTTTAGAATAAAATATATAATTATGATATTTTGCAAATAAATTTAAATGAGTATCTTGATGAATATACAGTGAAACTCCTATTTTACGTACCCGGAATTCACGTTTTCCCTCTATTTACGTTTATATTTATCAGCCCATCAAAATACGTAGAAATGGGGTTTCATTGTATTGTATTCTAAATTTTAGATATCTCTTAAAAATATTATTTTACGCTTTTCATATATTTATTACGTAGATACCGTGGGTCTTAAAATGGCTTAATTTACGTTCTGAGAAAATGGCATCGTTCTATTAATATAAAATAAAAACTAGACATAGAATCAATAAAGTGTGTCGATACAAAAGCTTTGATTTAAATTATGTTACAGTTTAATTATACAAAGCTTCTTATGTCTCCGATTAAAATAAATAATTATTAATGTTTACATAACTTAGTTACTAAGTAAATAAGTTATGTCTTTTGATATTTATGTAAGCTGTGTATAATACAAAAATAGGATCTACGAATAAATCTTCTTAAACACGTTTAAATGATTCTATTTATTTAAGTATTTATTCAGTCATATACGAATATTTTATGATTCTGATTTTGTTTTAATCAACAGTAGCAATCGTGCTGATTAAGTTCGTCCGAATATCGCAACGAAGACCTATTTATATTTATTTCTTTTGGGTTCGTCCAGGATTAAATGCACCTCATTTTAGATGACCCGTCGTATTCTGCTGACAATATGTGTTAAATTTATCCCCGGCACAATCCGAATCGGATTTCGTAATCGTGGACAGATCAACACTCTACCACACGATTTTATTGGCATTCTAAATCCGTGGTCCGAGCCACGATGCGATCGCTATCACCTCAACACAATAACATTTCGCTAGGCGCATGTTTATTGTGGACGTGAGTCGACCCACGGAGGGCATCCGCTCCTCGAGGCATATGACTAGACGCATCTAACAAATCACAAGAGGAAAGGAAAACGACCACTGCCACCCATTGTGATTCGTGAGGTGACTCGTTGTTCGTCTCCTGTTATTGATGTCGGTGGCATTGTGGCTGCGGCTCACGATTGGCCACCGACAATACATGGAAATATGTTTGACTACCAAACGATAACTGCGGCCATTCAATCTGGCCATTGTTGCACAAAATATGATGTCTTGGGGGTGGGCAGGAATCGTGTCGCCCACCGAGGCTCTATGGACATATATTTTTACATATTTTTTGTGATAAATTTGAATAAATCAACGAGACCGTATGAATTTGAATTTGATCATAATATTTTTCAAATTGGAAAGAGCCAACTGTCAGCCTGCAATGGCTGACTCGATGCTCATTCAATTTATGGCATATTGCACGTAATTCATATTAATGCGTTTCATATTCAACGATATGAATTGTAACGAAAGCATTTTTAGCGTGAGCTTTGTCCGTTAAATATATCCAAATTCTTACACACGTCATAATCTGTTTACAAGATATTGTGAAGCAGAATTAGAAGCAGTTTAATATCAGATGACGTATTTCTTGATGCTTTTTTTGTTTCTCCACAATTATTTTCAGCTGTAATTGTCAACAGTCGACAAATTTGATTTGGCAAAATGCCTCGTTACTTTATTTTTGTCGAGCGATTGTTCATGCAGCATTCAATTTTAATTACAAGTTTTAATAAGTTTGAAAAGTGCATAATTTATATGATAAAAATTAATTAATTAGTAATTATTTGCTTAAATAATGATCTAACATATTGTAAAGGTTTGATAAACGTGTTATAATATTACAGAAGGATTCGTCTCTTAGACAATGGTGAGAGTTATTGGCAAACCATTGCTGAAAAAATATCGAAATGTGATATACAACTAAACTATAGGGTTGATACGATTTTTTTTCCATAAAATACAAATTTAATAATACCATTCGAGTATAATTCCGTTTACCTTGATGCAAAAAATGTATAAAGTATTTAACCTCTCAATTTTTATTATTATTTAGATGGATTTCTAACCCAAAGCCATCTTTGCCATCTGAAGGACACTACGCGATCTCCGCTTCCGTCTCAAGCTCCATGCCAGGACTGTGACAGTGGTCTTCCGAGTTAGCTTGCATTAATTTATTTACCATTTAACATGTTTGTAGTGATCTGAATAAATTATAATATAAAGAAACATGGTCCTGAGATGGAGGAGGGTGCTTGATAATATCCCAATTCAATTATTTGAGCTTATATTATATCATCTCTATGTGTGGTCGGGCGTGTCTTGGAGAAAAGCTATTTTTTCTGTTTATTATTATTTATTTCTGCGCTATATTTTTAAGGGAAATGCTTTATTTATTGACAATAGCATTCCGCTTTAATTATTTAATTATGATATAAGAGTTGGAATATAACAATACCTTTGCAGTGCCATCGATTACAAATCATCTATATTTTTATGGATTTTTTATGCCTTGAATCGGTATAAGTTATGGCTTTTAACTTGCCTTCGTGAGGTCCGTGGAATATCAGTCAATGAAAAATCTTCAGATTTTAGACTTTAAGAGTATATTTTCTATACACATCCTAAATGTCATTGGCTGTTTCAGTCATTACAGTATTTATATTAGATAACAACCTGCTACGGGTGTAGGTACGTAAGAGGATTATTAAGAAATTTCTGAAGAATTCTCAAATTTATAGAATTTAATGACAAAAGTGAGTTTGAAAGGACATTCTCATTATATGACGTAAAAGGTTTTAGATAAAAAAGAGACATATTTTTGAAACTATATAGTCAGTCGTAAATATTCTTGACTCACTGCTTGCTTTAGGATTAAAAAAATACGTTTTACATGAAATGAGAAATTCCAAAGCCCTCGATAAAATTTTCATCTAAAAATATATATTTATTTTTATAGTTTCTAAAAAAGTTATTTAATATTTTGCCATAAACCGACTGACCCAATATTCGATGATTTCATATCAATACTGTGTACGACTACGCAAATATGAACGGGATAGAAATGTAATTTAAGAAAAATATTTGACGACGAGTTTTGCCGAAAATTTTCGCGGCTAAAAAAACACAAACACGTTTGAATCAACACTGAGATCGATTTCATTCGCGAAAGAGTTCATATATAATTTTTTTCTTGACGTCTAAAATATGAAAATGTGAAATTTGAATACAGAAAAAAGCATTGATATACTATTGTGAGGTAGAAAGAAATGCGATATTCGTTTCATAAAGGACACGTGACGCTTGCGGCTCAGCCTATCTCACCCCTCCACAGACACACCCCCTATTTTACATTTAAAAACAAGAGAAAGTCTCGGCAGAATTTTAGAATTGCCAAGGATGTATCCTGAAGGATGTTCGAGACGACTAGCTTCGTCTATACATATTCAGGAGGCATCGCACAAATTGCTAGCCCCGAGCAAGTTCGAATGGAAATGTACACCGCATCTCCACCCCCCCCCATCTCCCATAAAACATTCCTGTGGGATTCAAAATTACATATTCAAATAAAATAAATAATTTAATACACATTAACCCTCGAGTCAATTTGCGGCCAATTTGTTTTATTATTAATTCGCCGACGTCAAACGGCATATTTTACGTTTGCTTTGCTAATTAATTATCAAAATTTATGTTCAAAGCTCGCTCGCTTCTCTTAAAGATAACTCGGCAAATACCCAAAAGGTATTTGCCGAGTTTCGTGCGGGTCCCCGAGGAGACCGGACCCCTCGGACTTTGAAAATTTTGTCTGGCCACCGCTTGCTAATAATGGCCTAGGGACCAAATTGCCTAAAGCTTTTCGATGCGGTTTGATCGTACGTTGCATACAAATGCATGGTACATGAGTATTTCAGATCGAATAGCCAGACATTCTGCTCCTGTCAAACTTACAGCAAAAAAAATATAATAACGTTTCTAAACCAAATACCTACAGCATTTAATAAAAATAAAACAACTATCGATTGAAGAAATTTGTTATTTAGATCTCTAAAGAATAACAGCTTACATCAGGTAAAACGAAAAAAATAACAATTTAACCAGTGTTATGGCTTGTAGGTAAAATGCATATTATTCGATAATGTAGGTTAACCGCGACTGAGCTAAGCGGGTAGTCGGATAGGTGTCTGACGAAAATTATGAATTCTGGGCATTCTTTAGAACACTAGCCAGAGGGTATGTAAGTGGAAGAGACCCATAACCTTAGTATGTTACATTAAAATATTTATGTAGGTAGTTTGGCGCGTTGGAATTAATTAATTTAGTGCCAACTATTCTTCGTTAAATAAATAATATAAATTTAAATCTAATTTAAATAATATTAAACCTAACCAGTGTCGTGGTTTGACACTGAGGAAGACTCAATCTCCTTAAAAATCTTTAGATGGATGGTTAGCGTTTTGGAAGCTCTCTGTTATGTGATTCATCTATCGTAGTCAAATAAATAAATATTTAATAGTAAAATATTTACAATTATTTTATATAGAGGCAAAAGTTCTATTGACTTTCGAGAACTTAATAGTGCATCAGGTGAATATTGTGGATGTTGCAGAACTTCTAAATATAGCTCTCTTATTTTATCCAGCGTAATTCTTCCCACATAAGATATTCCATTACCATTCTGGAGAATTAATCTTTTATTGTTTCCTCAAATTATTTTTTTTAAGCAGTATCTTTTTTAGTTTGATTAATTTAGCACAATACAACTATATTGTAACAGTCTGACAAGGTTTTGAGTAAATCATCCCATCAATTGCAAATTAAAAATCTTTTTTTCTCGGTTTTGACCCAGGGGTAAAACAAGTATCCGATTCTATGAATGCCATTTTTTTCTCTGCTCATATTATTTTATAGAACTCACTTCTCATCTCCAGTAACAATCCTTCAAAGAAACATATCGATTTCATATTAAGTCAGTAGAAATAAACAAATGGTTTTTCGTTCTTCAAAGACCGTTTTAAAAAATTCGCCCAAATTATTTCTTAATGATTTAAGATGTCTCCATAAATAAAGCAGACATGTCTGTTTAATATCTTGCCATTGCATTTTTTACTATAGGCTAAAGACAAAATCAAATTTCTATATTCACATCTTGGGTATTTCGCTTTAAGAAAAGATCTAGTTAAAAAAAGACGTTTATCATAGTT
>JAGXCT010036397.1:0-12060 GCA_022495035.1 Philopotamus ludificatus | reverse complement strand
TATTTTTTTATATATAAATATAAAATTAATTTAATAATATAGTAACTACAATAAATAAACTTTAAGCCTTTTAACATTTTTTACTCCGTGGCCAGACACATTGGCCCATAAGATTTTATAGCAAACAACTTTAATTTTAAAAAAATAGTGTATTTTTTAAACTGGATATCAGATCAAACTCTATAGATGTTTCTTATAAATATCTCATTTCATAAATTTGTTAAAAATATAATTATAATAAATAATAACTCATAGATTCGACTAAAAGTGGACAGAGTGAAAAGGATTAAAGTCTATATCAGGGTAAATTCGTCATTTTTATTTGAACCGTAAATATTTAAATAGTCTTTAAATATTATAATATAGCAGTAAAAAAAATTCACACATTTCGACCTAAAATATTATTACATAATTATTATTTTTTTTTAAATTAAATCTATTTTATAAAATGAATTATATATTTAAATATGGATTTATTTTGTTCATAATAACAATAAATTAATTAATCATAAATACATTATTCTTTAAGATACATCAGGTCTTTATCAGTCAGTTAAATATAATAAATTTATTTGATTTTCAAACTCAAAAATAATATTAGTCACGTTTTATTCATTGTTTGTTTTTTATGCATATTAATTGTGAGAAAAACGTTTATTGTTTACCATTAAAATCTTTGTTTGTGCAACAATTTCTTAGGTAATAAATAACAGTTTTTATGAGATTTTTTACGAATATCTTCAAACAACTCACTGCATAGACACGATATTTTTATCTTCAACTTATAAATAAATACATACACGAAGAGTCCTTGTAGGAGCTTTGTCGTTTCCTGTATACTAATCCTGTGTGATCTCAGTAACATCACGAAACCAATGATTACCGGTAGTTAACTGAACAATAAATAATGTCACGAGTTAGTACTAAAATAGAAGAGTATTTATTTAATTAACAATTATTTTCTTTATTTTTCCAGGTATGCATCGCAACATCCATCCGTTAAATTTAAGGTAAATTATTTAGCAATACCATATTTCGCCAGGGTATAAATCATACGGCATTTCGAATTAACGAGCTTACGGCCTCCCCGTCGTAAAACGACACATGTACCGGTCGTCGTTGGGCCGTAATAAAGCCATTCGATACAATAAAAATGGGCATCGATTTCACTAAGCTACGCGCACACGCTAAGCATTTAGCGTGCTAACTCGACTGTTGTGTATGAAAAAAATATAAAGAGATGTAAAATTGCCATTTCCGCCATAAAATATGCGGTGTATCGAAACGAGTTGCGATTTTGATGCAGACTTCCTGATAGCGATTGATTGATTGCACGGCCGGTGTGCTGGGGTCAAATGTTATCTTTAATGCGGGAAAATGTTGCGAGCTTTTATTTTCAATCCGCAAAAACCACGGCTGAATGAATTATACATGATGCTAAATATAAATATATTTTCCGTATATGATTAACCGGAATATTACCGGACGCTCTGATTGAAAATGTATAATATTTCGACGGTTAATGTCATAGACTTAAAATTAAAATTTAACATGTGACAAAATCATTCTTGCAAATTTTGTTCTCTGATAATATTGTCAATAAAAAAAATTTAAAAAATCAAGTCTGATTTTAACATCATTATTATAAAATATATTATTTATATCAGGATTTATCAATATGTGTATACGATTAAGAAGTAGAAAAATTATATATAATTAAAAATTCTTCTGAACGGGATAATAATTACGATTTTTAAATCAATCTATATTTTAGCTATAGAGAATATATGCAATACCTTTTATTGATTAACAGGATTCTAGTTTTTGCATGAAAAATATATATTAAACTCCTAATAATATAGTCGTAGTAAAGGGAATCGTCCACATGGTGATGTTCCTAAGAAATGAGGTAAAATGAATTAATAATCTACATAAAAAAAAATATATTTATTGCTTTACGACTTATAGAATATTTATAGATAAAAAAAATATTAATATGGTATCAATCTAGCATATTTATTCAGATTTTGATGTGATTTTCGCAAAAGTAAATACATTTAAACATCCTGAGTCACATTCACTTAGATTTTCACTGCAATTCAATTAAAAAAATAGTAAAATTACGATTGTAGAACTAAGTAGAAAATAAAAAAATAATTGCAAAGATTGACGGTTATATTATTTGTTTAAAACCATTTTTTAAACGTAGCAGCTACACTTTGGGTTTTAATAAAATGTTAAGTTGTATTACATTTATGATTTTTTTTAATAATAATCTCATTTTTTTTATTAAAAAAATATTTTTAGATGAACATTTGATAGAATATCATACGTTAGTATTCTCTCTTTTTGCTCCGATTACACGGTTTTGAAATAACACTATAATAAAAAGAATAAAAAACATATTTTTAAATTAATTATATACTCTAACACGATTCCGTATATAAAATAATTATTTTTTAACCTTTTTCACTTTATGGGCCTGAAGTATTGGCCCAACAGATTTTTCAGCAAACAACTTGAACCAATAATTTTTTATTTAATTAAAAAAAATATGTCTTGGTTAAAATTGAATATCTGATCAAACCCTATAGATACTTCTTATTTATTTTACTAATGGATATCTTTTTTAATAAATTTGTAAAAAATAAGAGTAATTGAAGACGGGTAATTAATTTCTCGCGTTTTCATGTGTCAGTTGGCACAAAATGACATTATTTTATGTCAATGATTATTGGGTAAAAAAGTAAACAAAATGATTAGTAATTCGACTAACTGAAATTTACTAAGAGTATGGAACAGCATTTTTTAACTTGATGGTCCCAAACTAGAATGAGCTTTAAAATATCAACGGAAATCGCGGATTTGTATGTCTGGGTATCAAGAAATATATAAACAACTTGTGAAACCAAAAAAACACAGGAATCAATAACATATTTAAAATTCAAGAGGATAATAAACAAAGAAATCATTAGATTCTAATACATAGATGTGTCATTATTATTATTTTATTTTTAATTTAAATGAATAATATTTGACAAATTTTCTATTTGAATTTTAACCTTTTTTACACGATTTTCTATACCACAATGTAATTTTTCAAATAAAAACTTTTTACGCGTATTTTGGTGAAATCAATCTACCGTGTAAAAAACAAGTTGAGTGTTTAATAAAATATTTTACAAGAATTTTATTTCATATCAATTAAAAAACAATTTATTTAATTATTCGTCTAATTTTTCTTGTAGTTTTTCCAAGTAGAAAATACTTTTCTAAAATTACAGAATAAAATGCGGAACAATTTGGCGAGACGGTCGCGTGTACAGTCAAAAAGAATGATACAAAAATATAATAAAACAAAAAAAAGTATTCTAATCGCGGCCACAATTCTTCAGCTCCTTTCCGCTTAATTAATTACATCCAACTACCACACTACACGCTATATTAGGGCGTACCGCATAATTACTAGGCGGAAAAAAATAATAATAATAAAAATAACATCGGCAAATGTTTTCAGATATTATTATTATTTTTTTCAGCAAAATCGCGACTCCTAATTACACACGTGTATCCCTAACGGTTGTTTATGGCCGGGGCTTTGTTTGAGTTTGCCCCCGGTCGCGCAGGGGGACCGAGGTATCCTCTAAAAAAAGGGAAATCTTAAAAAAATAAATTGATACAAATGATCCCCCTCCCTGCCGCGTTTTAGTGGAGCGTGAAAACCGAGGTTACTTCAAATTTTTCATCTCCTCTCTCACTATCACACACTCCACTAGACTTGATCCAAATTAATTGGCAGCGGGGTGGAAGTGGGTGTTTGAAATATATTTTTTTAACACCGACACTTTCGAATAGAAAGTTATCGATTACAGCCACCTACCATAAATACTCCTGCCTCTACACAAGCAATAAATTAATACTAATATAAGCTCACATTACCTAAAAAAAATATGTATATAATAAATTCAGAATAAATCGATATTTAAACAAAAACCTCTAGATTGGAATGATTTATGACTGTAATTAAATTATAAACCACATCATGATATTAATTTGATAAAATTGCTTCTGTACAACAATCCAACGGTAGAAACCACATTCCATCTACATCACAAAAGCGCCATAATACAATTCTTCAGCACGATATCAGTGCATTGATCACTGTGGCTCCCCGCCGAGAGCCCCGCGTAGAATTGATCGAGTGTCCTACGATAATGACAATCGTATCTGGCGTACGATTAATTCGGTAAAGCACGTTTACAAATTCAATTCTTGGATGGGTCAATTCGGCGGCAACGGCAACAACTATGTAGACGGTCACGCGATGCCGACATTACCGCTCCGACCACATAAATAATACTTCATTTCTGATTCACAATCTATTATGTACGGTTTCATTTGCATATTTTCGTTTATCTTTCAATAGACTGTGCTTGATATGGTCATGTATGTATATATGTTCATATACCAGTGTGACATGGCGAGTTGTGTAACGCGGTCAATGTGACTCTTTGTCAAAAAGTCAAATGTCGGAATAAAATAAGCGTTCGTCTCTATTTGGGTAATAATTTGATAGTTGCTGTACAATTTGAATAATATATGTTTCTATCTAATAAACCATTAAAAGCAACTCTATAGAAATATCATAATTTATGGGTAAAGGAACGCTATTCTATGATATAAACATTTGTGTAGAAATTTTATTATATTATATATTAATGCTATGATTATTTGTAAGGTAAAATAAAATCTATAGGGTTCTAATAAAACTGTTCGGCTCGTTCTACATCGTAGTACGTTTATATGAATTATAATTTGCAGCTGGAAACATTTTTATCCACTTTTCCACTGTGTTTTTCTTTCATATTTGTATTACATGTAATTAAATTTACGGAGTTTTCTACAATATTTTAATTGACTTGACTTAACTTTAGTAATATTTTACGAATTAGCAATATTTAGTCATATTTATACTATTAATCGCAAATGTTCATTAAACAATTAATTTTTATATTAATATAATACATGGAAAAATATATTGTGATTTTATAGAACTCAAAATAAATATATTGACATTAGAGCCAGGTAGTAAATTAACAATATATATGAATTTGTACAAGAAATCAATAGAATATATTTATTGATGGTTTATGGTATAATAAAAAGATTTCTTTCCAGTGCAAAAGATTGAAATCTTTTATTTAATCATTATTTTCCAGAGGTGTCTATATTCTCTGAAGGCTATGGAAATAAATATATTTTGATTATTTCAATATGGCTTAATTAAAATGAAAAATATTCCTTTAAAACAGTTGATTTAGTTTACTAGATTTTCATTCAAACTTCCAATCATCTTCAATTTTAGTTTTTAAATAATTATTTAATTTTTAATAAAAACTAATCCAATTTTTTTTTGTATTCTTTAAAATCAACAGTTATGCGATCTCTTTTTAATCAATAAATAAATCATTATACATTCGGACCTCGCATAACACTATCGTGTAATACAAATCCATGTTATAAGTGGTTTGAACTTATCGTAGTTTAAATATATCATGTATTTTTTCCAAAAATCAATAAAAAATATATACATGTTTTTGTAAATATAATTACTTGTTTATTTAAAATACTATAATACTATATATCAGGGATAAGCAACCGTTTTTTTACAACGGGACAGCTACGAATTTAAAAATGATGTGCATTTAAGAAACATGATAATACAAATCCTGAATGATGAACTCAAATTATCTCTTTATTAACAAAATAAAACTAGTATAAAAAAATACAGAAATAAAACACTAATTATTATAAATACTAGTAGCTTAGCCGTGTCTATTTGGGACTCCAAGTTTTTGATTTATCTCGAATAACTCTTTTAATATAAATCCTATATGACACGAACTTTTTGTATTTGTCTAAAACAGTCTAAAAAATAAACAGATTCAACAATATTCGCTGCAGTTACCACGAGAGATTTGTTTTTTTTCGCTTCGTACCGGATACAAGCGAGAAAAAATATCGCGCATGTGCAAGTGCGAGTGAAACTACGTGCGAAGAGACGGGAGCGTAGTAAAAAAATCTACTATATTGGCCAAATTATGAAACATGTCATGAATAACTTATGAGTTAGGGTACAATTAGACAAGGAATTTTTAAAAGGCGAAATATAAAATCTTTAAAAGGCCGCACGATAAAGTGTGATAGGCTGCGTGCGGCTCGTGGGCCGTTGGTTGCTTACTACTGCTATATATATTAGATGATATGAATCATCTCTCATCATTATTACTTACAACCCTATTAACCCCTTGTGTGATTTGCCCGAATACAATTTGGGTAGGTATTTTACTGACAGTGATTTGCCCGAACTGGATTCGGGCACATCGTACACGAAACTTTTTATATAGTGATTTGCCCGAATCCAGCACGGGTCATTCCCCCACCATCAAGAGAACGCATCGCGCGCGTTGAGTGACACGTGTCGTAATTTGATCTTTCGAAGACAATTACCGACGTTTTTTCCAGGAGGTTGACCACAGAAGCGGTTAATACGATCGGTATTTTGCGATTATCTGTTTTTATCGTGGAAATCTTTATGTATTTCATGATAAGGGACGAAGCAGTTTTGTAATTTTGTTCTATACTTAAAACTTCTTTACATTATAGTATTATTTTCATTAAAGTGCAAGAAGTAGCAGCTTCGTTTCAGCTGATTTTTGAGTTATAAATCATGGTAGGTTCATCTAAGATTTCAACTAATTTTCTTCGTATAAAGAACAGCCCTTTAATGTTTTTCACATCCACCAATACACCACGACAAATATGAATTGTCTTATGTATTCACTTTATATATGTGTTTTATTCTGAATTACTTATGGTCACAACTTTTCTCAGCAAGAATTTACGTGGATTGTTTTACTTCTTTAACAGATGCAGAAACAATTTTTACATTGATCTAAGTATTTCTTTTTAATTATGGGATGTTAATAAACCAGAAATGTTGTACGTTATATTGATTCGTGATATTTAATGTCGCTGATGTCAATGTCTAAGGAGCGTTACCACGACGAGACTTCAACTGAATGATCCATTCTCGATCTGATACGATGCTATGTCAGCTTGTCAGTCATTTTTATATAAAAGTCCAGTGTTCTCATACATTTTTTTTGCCAGCCACAGCTTGGCAATCTCTGAATTTCCGTCTTCCGCTTGACTAATCGTCTCTCTGTGCTCATTTTTATCTGGCGGCCGGGAAAAGGGTGTGTGTATGAAAAGCGAGAGCGACCCGTGGCTTGAGTGATGTGTCGGCCACATTGTATTAATGATCGCGGGGAACATTCATTAATTAACACTGACTTTTTAGTAGCGTAGACATAATACAGGGTCCTGTGTGGTTAACGCGTGGTGGCTCCAAATTGTGTTTACAAACGCGGAACCCGATACCGAGCCCTTGGGGGTTAGCCCTGCGTACACATGTGAGAAGAAGTGCACGGAAATATGGGATAAGATGAACGCATGTGAGAATTTATTGCATTTAAAAATATTTTAATTACTTTTGTAACCCTTCATCTTAGGTTATGTGAACCTACTCTGCACAGAACGCAGGAAATAAATCAAATATATTTTTAAAAAATGTATCTGTTCCTTTTAGTGTGACGCATATGACATGGATCATTAGAAGTTGCGATAATCTTCCCTTTTTTAAGTGACTATAATACTCTTATTTGGCTTTGGAGAGATGAATAATTCTGTTTCTCATAAGCTAGCCCATTTGAGAATTTAATGGAGACCTAACTACCATTTGTATTTTATTTAACTCGTCTTTAGAAATAATATTTCAATCCTCGAATGATTTCTCAAAATCAAATGGGATTTTTATTGACATAATATTTAAAATCATCCATGCAAATCAAGGATTAAGGGTGTTTTTTTACATTTTTTTTCATCGTTTTTCTTTATTAAGTTTCTCTGCATTAATAATAGAATGAGGGTAAAGGACTAAAGAAGTGCAATATATTTCATAGTTATTTCTTATTAGATGCCCCCAGCACAAGATAAAAAAATAGGGGATGTTTGATAGCACTTGGGGGAGTTATTACTCAGTGATTTAAGAAAAAGAGAAGGGCAGGTGAATTAATAGACAGATTAAGTGCACTACTAAATTTATTAATTTATTCTGTGAATTTTAAAAATACTTTTCTATATATATAAATAAAAGTGTGCCATTATGAAACGGGAATAAACAAAAAAAAATATACAATGGTCAACCGTCGTCAAAATGGCGGTTCTTGGTTTTCACTTTTTGTCCGGAAGATTTTGACTTTTTTAGACTCCACCCTGCTACCCTCCTGCCGGAAATAAATAAGGCGGAAATGAAATAAATATTCGGACCTTCGCGTGGGCTCTGCGGCCGGAGCCCCATCAGGAGCAGACCGCCATGAAATATGTCTGGTCCTCTTGTTTGTTATATTTTGCGGGGGTCCCGTGTTTCTGGACCACACCGGATCGGTAAACAATGGATATGAAATGGTGGCGCACACTGGCAACGCACAATGGCCGTCCACATGTCTGCGTTTAAAAAGAGGATGAAGTAACGGGATTTATATTCGGGCATCCCTTACATCTATATTAATTACGAAAGATTTATATAAGCCCCACCCGCTCCCGGTCGCCACCCACCGGAATGGTGGGTGGCCGGTGGTGGGTCTTTATCGGGTGATGGATGAGCGATGGGGGAGATACCCTTGTTTAGACCAAAAAACGGTATTAATGACTTGTGTTTAAAAGTTGGAAAGGCTCTGTGTCGACACGGCGAATAAAAATTTGGGTCGGACTGATAAAAGGGGGGACGATTGGATTAATTTTCGGAAAATTGAATGGCCGCCTTGTCGAATTATATTGGGTAGTTTTTTCGCGCACATAATAATAAGGCTTCGCAGCTATTTGGCCCGGGAATAAAATAGCCTATTCGACCACTACACGTGTACAGAGACCGGCGGGTAAAGTTGGACCTCTGGGTATTGTTGTTAAATAGACCCTGGGAGAGTGTACCCAGGGTCTGATATTCCCAGCACAATTTGTATACAAGACCGATATAGACCGGCTCTATAAAAATTAATCAATTTGGAAATGCGGATGATACACGGTTATTTAATTTTTTTTAATAACCAGATAATGGTTAAATACATAATTTTAATTCCCTCTAATAAATTATATAGCTATATTGGTTTTGTGAGATGAAACCAGTAATGTTAATTATTAACTTATTGAACGATTTATTTACACATATACATAGTTTAGAAATATATTATTTATGATTTTTGATGTTTTAATTAATATATATCAGCCATTAGTAAAATATAATCAATAGTTGTTTTTGTATTCATTAGAATTACCACCAATAGTCAACATTATTAAACTTTTCCAATCACAAAAAAATTGAACATCGTTTTTTTCTATTTATTTACTAATAAAAAAATCTTTTATTGAAAAGGATATCAGATCAAACCCAGTAGATGTTTCTTATTAATTTTATCAATAAAAATCTTTTTTTATATGTTATAATAAATATTTTTTTTAATATTTTGCAATTAACTACTTCAAACATATCAACATATCTATAATGTCAACATTTTTCGATTATATTTAAGGAAAAAAAAACATACTGGTACTAAAAAGAGGTAAAAATGAGTTAAATCAACACTTTTTACTCTGACTACTTTATTCTGATTTGATTTGAATACATCTAATACACATTATATGAGTAATATAAGGATTATTCATTTATATTTAATTATTTATTATCGAACGCATTTTGTGGAGTTTTTCTTCATCTTTTTCTATTTCTTATTTCCTATATTTAAATTAATACGTATTTTTATTTTATAAAAATCATATTTTTGGCCTGGATCAGGTCTATGAATTTTAAGTTTATCTACTAAGATTGTTTGCACGTATTAATAATAAACAAATATATAAAGTAGTGGTAGAAAAATATATATTATTAACAGTACATTGATATATAATAAAATTGGAATTAATGTAATGTTGTATCTTTCATTAATTCGGGAAATTAAGTGACGTATTTTGACGATCATCATATCATTGCTTCTAGGCATTCATAATATTTAAGACTTTTTAACAACTCTGTTTATAATTTGTTTGATACTTGTATCCGAATTAGGACATTAAATAGTAATTACATTATTTCAACGGATTATTTATAATTTAAGAGTATACTTCTGTATGTATATAGTATTGCATAGTCCTAATGATATTAAAGTAATCGTAAATATATCTCATTCAATAATGCTTTTTGTCACAATTTACAAATTAAAATAAATTTATAGAAATTTTAGAGATACTCTACTCTAAATAAGCTTAAAATTTAAAATTAAAGTATGACGACGGTCGAAGAGTCATAACTCTATTTAAATATTAAAGAAATATAGGAGAAAGTGGCATATCTGTTATTTAAGAGAGTTAACACAAACAATTTAAAACAATTTACGTCTTATTAGACTTATTAGACTTATTAAACTTATTAGACTTATTAAACTTATTAGACTTATTAAACACAATAAACAAATAAAAAACGTTTACAAATGCAGTCGAGTTTGAAAGCAAATAATCCATTTTCTTAATATATACAGATTTTAATATTTATATATTATTTGTATTATATAAAATAAATATCAGAAGTTTAACACATATGTTTGTAAAACAAAATCATAAAAATATTGTACTTAATATGTAAATATATTTAAATTAAATATTCAAATAATAATTTCATGTGCGGTGTGGAATATGTTTTCTTTTATATTTTATTATGAAATTCTGAATTTTAATACTGTACATTAATAATATATTCAAATTTTGCGCAAATAATCCATTTTCTTAATAATACAAAAGATTTTAGTATTTTATATATTATTTGTATTATATAAAATATTATCAGAGTTTGCTTATATATGTTTTATAAAAACAGAAATAAAAATATTGTACTTAATATGTAAATATATTTAAATTAAATATTCAAATAATATTTCATGTGCGGTGTGGAATATGTTTTCTTTTATATTTTATTATGAAATTCTAAATTTTAATACTGTACATTAATAATATATTCAAATTTTGCGCAAATAATGCTGATGAAATTAATTTATTGTACCGGAATACTCACTCAACGGTCAATGTATAAATTTATTCATAGACACGAGGTAAAGGGAGCTGATAGTATATAATACATACATATTAATACGCACAACAAAATACCACATATTAAATATTTCGGGAGAAACACGCCCTAGATAGCATTACCGTGTTGATTTATCGCATCGGATGTGATATGTAAATTTAATTAATCGTCCGGAAGATCGGTGCGAAAAGGCGTCGGCCGGACGAATTAGCGTCGGCCCGCTGTTTACCTGTGCCCCCGAATTCCCAGGCCCAATTTAAAAGGCAGGAAGGTGTGTATTGTCGAGGTCCCGTGTCTCTTTATTTCCAAATGCCCTCCTCCGTCCTGACCTTAACCGTTTCGCAAAACCCCTAAATGAAAAGTCGGTTAAAATACCCCTGGGGGGAGGGGCCCCGTGAAATTACCCCCGCAGGTATGTAACCTTTTTGCAATAACGTAGGAAACGACTCGGCCTTTGCCCGCGAATAAATATGCGAATGTGCCCGGTTTCAATTTGGCCGTATGTACATATTTTATTTTTGTGGGCGAATAAAATTTTATATTTTTTATTTAATTATTTTTCGGAAGAGTGTTAAATTTTATCACATTTTCATATCCAAACAGATTTATAAAGTACATAATAAATAATTATTAAAATTAATTCACACATCGAATATAATATAATAATAATACATAGTCAAGTCGCAAATTCCAGAGTGATACTCTAATATGCAACAATATATTTAGCATAATAATTTGTTTTAGACCATTCAGACATTTGAATTGGGTTACACCTGTTGATTTTCTATATTCTATATATAATTAAGTCATACATTATACCTTTCAAATACATGGTTTGATTAAAACTCATTTTAATTTGTGAT
>JAGXCT010036396.1:43132-88980 GCA_022495035.1 Philopotamus ludificatus | reverse complement strand
AAATAAATAAATAATATATGAGATCATTCGACATGTACACTTACACTAATTAAATGTATTAATTAGTCTAAGTATACATGTCGATATAAGTCGTCATTGACGTGTCTTGACATTTGTAGTCATATTGGTGACTTACTTTATTATTAAATGTTAAAAAGGTTTCACGTGGAACACTTTTGGAAAGAGTTTTTTGCCCAGAAGTCTTCAGTCGAAAATTCTGAGAAGGATTCTCAGTACATCAAAATCTGCAGATTTGTTTGGTGATGAACCCAGCCCAAAATAATCTCAGGCAGATCGAGCCGCGAGCTGAAAAAAAAATTTTTTCCCGAAAACTGATGAGTGAAAGCGTCTAGTAAAACTATTTTACTTATACGCTGGGATTTTGCCTAAAACCAAAAGTCATTTAGCCTAACACCAAAAGAGTAGATTTTTTTTAATAGAAGTCAGATTTTGCCGACAAATATTTTTTTAGAAAAAATCACGGGCTCCTTAAGAGATAGCTCCTGAATGACCTTAAATGGGGGGGGGGCACTAAATGCCGAGGGCCCCAATGCCTTGCATCGTTTTGCCTAAAGCTAGCTTCGCGTCTGCCTACATATATATTATTATAGAAAATTGACATTTATTTTTGTCAGATATGCTCGATCTTTAAATGATTTAATAAAAATATAATTTTAAATGAATATCCAATCACAAAATCACGAATATATATTTATTTATAAGAAGTCACCGCCTGAATCTTCTGGACCCACCAACGTCCCCTTACGTAGCTCCAGCGCCCACTGGGGTGCAGTACCGCCCATTTTGGGAACCGATGCTCTATAACCTGTAAAGTTATGACTCTTTAAACGCTTCAGTCTCTCTTTGGCTACGTACATACATATTGTCAAAGGAGGCTCGTCTATATACACAACGAAGCTACAGCACCCCCAAGCAAATTGAGGAAATATATACGTGTCTATTGATTTTCTTTTTAAATCTTGAAGCGACTAAATATCATTATTGTTACTATTATTTCTTTATGTAAACTATTAATACACTTTCCCTCATATCTGAGGAACGTGACCATGTGCAGGATTACCCTTATCACGGGAATATATAGTGCAGTAGTTTCCCGTTGCCTTCTGCACCGTAGAACTTTTTTATACTAGCTTATATTCTTGACATAGAGTTGCTCTAACCTGAACACGCCAAACTCACCCCATGGGGCTGACTTGGTGAACCAGCGAAGAAGCAGACCAAGTAAGGTAGGAAGCGACCCCACACCCTCATACCCTATATTTTTGATAATTCATTAATGTGAAATGAAGGTCGTCAGCCTTAACCCCATCCCTCTGTTGACCAGCGTCACTCAGAATCTTCGGAATGGTCACCAATCCAATTACTATCTGTGACATGACGGGCCATAAAGCTATTGATTATGTATACGTAAATATAAATATAATTTATATGCAAGAGCGCTGTCTGCAAGTCAGCGCTGCCGGGGCCGTGTGTTGGATGGATGCGGGCCGGTAGCGGGGTGCGGGAAGGGGTCTCGCCGTTAAGCGCCGTGCTACGCTGCGACTCGGAGCAGTCATACTGTAATATTATTTATACTGTATAATAATATTTTTACCTCAACTTATATTTTATTATTTGAATAAAATACAAAAAAAATATACTTATTTCATTTTTAATATTTCGCAGCACCCCCAAATATTTTAATCACGAGCCGCCATTTAAGTACTGTTTAATAAAAATAAAAAAAACAAAGATTCAAGCCACAAAAGGATCAATTTTAAAATTACATTTTTATTAAAATTAAGAAATTGTCATGTTTAAATTGAAATTTTGAGTAAAAATAGTCTTAATAAGGTTCTTGCTTAAAAATGCTTTTTGTGTATTCAGCAAATTCTAGATTTATTAACTGATCATATGAAGCAGGAATACTGTAAGTGCATCAAAAATCCCGTCTTCATTCTCCATGTCTTTCAAAGCATATAACTTGTACTGTGAACTGATATCATATATATTTTTTTCATTAGCATTAATGTGTTCAAATTTGATTCTGCATATTTCTTTGTTTTTTTTATATAAATCAAGCAATTTAATTGAAATAGTGTAATACTAATATTAAATTATTTTTAATTCTGTCACTTTGCTATTTCTGAATTAATGAAACCTCTGTAGAAAAGCTAAGGTAATATTTAAAAATTGTTTAAAACACAAAATTTTGATTACAGAATTAGTTGGCGATGTTTCAACAGAGTTGGAAAAATAATGTAAAAACAGTAAAAACATGTTTTTTTTAAAATAAATTGTGTTGCCTTTCTCTTGATGATTACAATTAATCTGATTCATACAATTTTGTATCCACTGATTTTCCTTCAGTTCTGGATAGAGAACATCCTTTGCATAGGGAAATATTTTAATTTCTATAAATAAGGAAGCGAATCATTTAAAAATGTTTCCTCTTGAAAATCAACCTACCTTGTTATGCAGGAGTATTGACAAAATGCATCCAATGGCACTATCTGCAGGATCCTTTTCAAGTGTTTTGGGATTTGAGAGGCAATAATCCTAAAAGTTATTCTTAACCCTTTGAAGAGTATCGCCGTACATGTACGGCCACACCTGATGTCGCATTATTTTTAATGCCACGCTTATAATTTTGAACAAAGTGTTATAATTTTTTGTATTATATACAATAAATGGATTCGCCAATAATATCTAAATTTAATTTCATTAATATTATTTTTTTTTAGCAGTGAAAAAAATCAAATAATATATAAAACGCCATATCTCTGTATAAAAAAGTTACTGCCAAATTACATAGAAATTTTCATTGATTATTTTAAAAAGTCAATAACAGTTGTCATAAAGACATAAAAAAAAATTCTAAATAAAATTGGATAAAAAAATTATCGAATTGCAAAAGAAATAAAGTTTTCCGGTAAAAAAAAATGAGAAAAAAGTCATTTATTTTAATTTACCTTACAAATACAACAAACAATCAATAATATTCTTAAAAAAAAAAATTAAAAAGAAGTTGAAAAATTAGCTTATTCCCAGGACGTGTGAAACTTAGAAAAATACTCACTCATCAAAGGGTTAAGGACCCGTAAATTAAATTTTGGCTTTCTCATTAATGTCTCAAGACTCATCAACTGCTATCGATAAAGCCGAAACTAATTTAAATCTTCGACTCGCTGGTTAGTTATATTAGAAGACATTATTTATCTTTCATTGTTTTAACAGCAAATGGTAGCTCTTTATTTTTTTCGAAGCTCTGATTATTGACTCTCGCGATTCTCTGGACTTCGGATGCATAAATAACTTTTTATGTATTCTCCGTATATGTATGATTTTTCTTTTTGCAGTCTCTTGACTAATAATAAAGCTGTGGAAGATTGCATCAAATTATTAAATACAGAAATTATATTTTCTTGATTCTTTTGATTAAGAAGTGAATTCAATTAAAATAAAAATGCTATGAAATTAATTTTAGAGACGCTAAATCTTTTTTAAATCTAGTCTTCCTTAGACCTCAAGAGCCTTATCTCGAATAATTAAAAAAAAGCAGAGGGACGTTGTTTTGATGTTGATCATTCATGATGCCAAAGATCGACTGCATGTTAAATGCAGAATTTTTGTATTATCGTCAAAAAAATTTTTTTTTTGAGTCGAGTACCGCGTGGATCATGAATCATACTGCCAAAAATCTGTAACTTATTTCTCATTTGGGCTAGAATTATGAAATGTAGAATTAATATAAGTGAAGATATGTATATACTTTCATATCAAATAATAAAATTTAAAAATATATTTCTAAATTATATTAACAATGAAAATTTTACAATTATGCCACATTATTCTGTATAATTTTGTATATTAAATTACCAGCGTTATGTATTAAATAAAAAACAATATTTTTCATAAATTATAGACACAAAAATACAATATTTCAATATGTATAAAAGTTGTTAATTATTCTAAAAGAACGAACAGTGGTAATGTTTAAAAATCTAGCCAAAATTAAAATATTCAATATTCAAAAATGGAAAATATATTAACTTAATTGCGAAATTTTTATATGTTTTTTAAAATAGATAGTATACTCTTTAATATGGCATATATAACATTAATATGCAATTAAAAACTCTAAAGATTTACTTGGTTGTATTTGATACTACGATAATATGTCTCAACTAATATTAAAAAAGCAGGCTCATATTAAATTTGAATGTTTTAACTATTATCTGCATGTATCTATTATTTGCTTACGATGAAAATTAGCCAGTGTCTCACAAAAGAGGTCGAATCTGCAAGGGAGTTTGGGGTCGATTGAATTTTTCATGCCGAATATGGGGATTAGAGACTATCCGAATTAACGTCGTCGTAAACAGACGTATACGAATGCACCTCATAACATCGCCCCCAACCCCCGAACACCCAAACCCCGTCTGTTATGTCTGTTATATACACGGCGAGTTGTTTTTGTGATATTTCGCCTCGTTTTGTATTGGCCACCTGTTGGACCGAGCCCCGGCAACAATACAGTCCCAGCCAACTTTGTCACTAAACTTGTCAAAAGGCAATCATACATATTCTGTGTTGCATCGCACAGGGATGGCAAACATTGTCATCGCAATTAATTTAAACGATCTATGCATTTAGAGAGCTTTCTTCATTAATTTTTTTTCAAACGAATCACAGCCACAACTCAAAAAAAACGTATTTCAATCGATTGATCGGATATATGATATTTTTTTTATTATTATTAAATCTATGCTATATTTAATAATAATAATAATCCGAATATATTTTGCACGTGTATCTTTTCTATGCGCTTCAAAGCGCAGTCAGTGTACGGTTCTCTACCTTCAATTTAGATTTTTGTACCTGAGTCCACAGATTCAATCCATTACAATGCATCCAATATTTTTTTTCTCCAGGTGGTACATAATAGAACTGCAGTTTTTCAAGTGTGTTTTTGGGCCGAAAAGGACAAAGCTATTTTGCTGCATCCGACGCATCTCAAAGCATCTCGAAAATATATTATTACACAATCGCAACGACACGAAATTAATATTAAAAAAAAACATTAATCAATAATGAAAATATCGATCGTATTATTTCATAGCGACGTTGATGCAATGCGAATTATATTCAAATATTTATATTATTATTATCTACGGTTTGATATTCGCTGGGTCATAATATTATTTTTACCTGTGCAGTGAAACTTTGAAGCCATAATGCATTGTAAGAAGGCATGGGAATAAATTTTTGCTGGCACCATATATGTTTTTTTTTTGTTTCCTCTCCGGTGATCAACTGTATTCGCTATAGTGCATTAGTGCATCCGCGTAAAAAAAATATTTTTTAATTTATATAGAGCCTCGGCGATACAGCGCGAACGAAATGTATTAAATATTTAATACAACCCCCGAGGAAAATATTAAATATATCATTGACATCTGTCGACTGGATATGAAACTAATCTTTTATTTTAGAGTTAAAATATGATTAGTTTTTATGTGGCTATATAAAAATAGTTAGTAAAAATAATGCTAATTTTATACAAAAATATCGAAGTTTTTATTATCCGGATAAATATATTTCGTCCAATAAAACTCATTGCATTATCAATACAAAAGCTCTGTTTTAAAGATTTCATGAGTTTTTAATATCCCCCAACATGTAAAAGTCTTGAATATTATTTAAGATTTTGTTCTTGATTTAATTATTATCTTGAATTAATTTGAGTATTCAGATGAGGAGCATGGATGATAAACTCATAATAAAATAAGTAATACTTTAATATATACCATCCTATATTTTATCACTATATTATAATTATTATCACTATTAATATTATATTAATTTTGACTCGTTTATGAATTATTTTAATTAGTCTTTCCTCTCTGGATATTTTTGATCGAATCTACGTTCTACTCTCATTAATTGTATTTTACGAATAAATAAAATAAGAATTTCATCAATACTTAGTGCATTTTTATATCTAAAAACTCAGGATAGTGAGGGGGATATCGTAAAACTGAGCTTGAAATCTTCAAAATTTAGTCTTATTCTAACTATTATATATATTAAAACGTGGATTTATTTTATAAACTTCATCAAATGTCTCACAAATCATTCATCATCATTATTTTGCTGAATCATTTTCACACTTTACGATCATTTATTGTCCTCTTATACCAAATTGTAGAAAAAAAATATTCCGTACCTTGAAATCACAACGTGTTTGTATATTTTAAAGATTATTTTTACGACTTATCATACAAATATAGAATGTACCCTTAGATATCTATGTCAAAACATTTAAACTTTTGTCAAAGAACCAATGATGCATAACTAAATGAGTCAAGAGTCGCTAAATATAAACATAATAGTTTTTTAACACTCAAGGATCCGGTCACGCGTTAGTGCGTAAATTTTCGTCAACGGTAAACACCCGCTCCCGCACTAACGCGGGTTCACACGAAGCGTGTTATCTAATGCGCTACAAAAGGCTTTCTTTTAAAGTTTTACGACTCGACACAGTTTCATTCATTGCTCTGAATGCCTCGTAAAACATATGACATATGTATTTATTTATGGTTAAAAACTGACCTTTAAAACATGTACTAATGACTGAAAAACTTTCCAGCACCTACAATACCTAATTGAAACGAATTTAGGTTTTGTTTATCCATCTAACGTAATGCAACTCTTTGGAATATTTATGTGGTACAACCTGGTCGCATCTCATTACAAAGCTAAATTACCTCCATACTACATAGATATCTATTTGTATTTTTATCGTCTTAAAATAATAATAAACTACCGGCCTCACAGCTCGAAAATTTTATTTCTTATCTAAATATTCTAATAATCTAATATAAGTATACTATACGTATAATACTTTTTTTTTACTATATTATCTCCAATAGGAAAAAAGTTATTAACCATTTTTTACATAGCCGCGCAAATTCGCAAGATCGATAAGAGATGCGGGTTTGAGTGTTAAGATTTAAAAAATGTGGGCTAAGTTGGGCATTATTATTAATTAAGTGTGGAAAGTTTCAATTTTGTATTTGTTTAGCCGAGTGTTTATCATAAGCGACCCTCTTTTGCACTTGAAATTTTTAAACGACCCCCCGACGAATGGATATGTGTAAAAAAACATTCCAGAGTGTGGGTTTTAATTTAAATTAAATTTTTCTAGAACCCCCCTAAATATTTTTCGCGAGTTCCACTTGATCTAGCCTATTTTTTTTAATCAGTATTAAAATTACATTTAAAATAATGCATAGTCGGCTATCTCTAGGTCATTTATTCATAAAAAAACTGTCGATTCATAAAATTATCATAAGGTCATGGAGACTAATCATCTCCATCAGGAATGAATAATCTCCACCACATAAAAGGAAAGAATTAAAATTATTGACATGAAATTATCATTTTTAATCATTTTTAAAAGAGTTAATTTATTTCATAGAAGCTTTTTTTGACACATTCTCAAAATCTAACAATTTCAGGGGCAGTAAATTGGCCCAAAATATTTTTTAGTCAACAACTTATGTCTTTTAATAATCTATAAAAAAATATATAATGCTTGAAACTCATAGATCCTCATATTTATGATAAAAATATTTATTTACAATTTATGTCATGTCTGAGGCTTAACATTTGAAACAGTAATAAAATCAAACTTAAGAAAATTGAATTCTTATTACATATAAGCAATATATTACCTTAACACTATATCCTTAATTTTTAATCAAAAAACTTAAATTCGGGGGAATAAAAAAGTCCGCAGTTAGAAAAACGTATCGTTTGACTGATAGATGATAATATCGTTTTATTGAAGAAGCAGCGGAAGTTTAAAGATAAAAATTTGACTCATATAAAAGAGCAGTTTATCAGAATTATTTTTATACTTTTTTAATTTTACAAATGAAATAAACAAATCCATTTTGATACAAAATTCAAACATAACTATTCAAGTTTGAATGATTTTTATTTTAATTTATTTTGTATACTATGAACCTTATCCACTTCGTGGGCCAGACGTATTGGCCCAAGATTAAACCCTATAGATGCTTATTCATTTTATCAATGAATATCTCTTTTGATAAACTCGTAAAAAAAATTAATGAGAATAACTCATAGATTCGACTAAACGTGGACAGAGTGGAAAGGGTTAAATAAAGAAAATATTCCAGCTAAATAAAATATGTCCTTTTGGATTCATTTAATTTTGTTGAGTTTTATCAATTTGTAAAATGAACGGTGCAAAAAAATGTCTTGCGACAACAAAAGAATTATTAATTGATATAAAGTTCATTATTATTTTCGCATAAATGAGCAAAAATGCGATCAATCAAAGCTTTAGTTTTAATTGTATTTATTGCTTTAATGCTTTAATGGTTATGCCGATGCAAAATGCAGTGAGAATGTCAAATATTTTTCCTCGAAACGCTAAAAATCTTCGATATTTTCCTACATTTAATGTTGCATTATCTAATAATTACATTGCGATATTATTATCTAATAATTACATTCGTTAAAAATGTATCAACGACCCACAATAGACCCCGGAATACTATAAACCCCTTTTAAACTTCCATCGACCCTCAAGGGGTCCACCTGGAACCCGTTGGGAGCCCCTGTTCTAGGGCATTCCTTCCCTAGGTGATGTTTATTGCAGATTTATGGCACATTTAAGTTGCCGAATTATGGCAAGTGGTCATCGATTTAATTTTGGTTTTGATGCGACAATCTTGGGCATACCTAGTATCTACCCCCACCCCGTACTAGAATTCAAATTAATAAATAAATATATCGATTTTTGAACAATAAACCAACAAAGAAGCCGTTCGTAGAGAAATTTGTATGCCATTTTGAACGAACTTGATGAACTTTTCTTGTCGCAATTACGATTGTTTTTCATAAAACAATTTTTATAAATATCACACAAGCTAAACATTAATAAAGAATCATTTTCAATTCATTTAATAATTAAATTGTGCCACGGTTAATTGTTAGATGGAGATGGACTTCTGATGACTATATGCAGAGGTAGGTTTAACAGTTTAACAACACTCGAATCCGTAACATGATATACGTTTCCGTATTTATGTACATATTTTATTGTATAGAATATTTTCAGTAGAAGAGAGCTCATAACGATGCAAAGGTAGGAATAAAGCCTAGCTGCGAGAACTGGATTCGGCGAGTTTGATGTTTATAATTAATTCAGGTTTTTTTTTTATAAAAATCACCGTGGGATAGAGATAGGGGGAAGGTTATATTTAAACATAAAAACATATTAATGCAACATAAATTTATTCATATTTGATTTTAGAGAACATTTTCTGGTTCAAATGTCATTTTTTATATTTATTATTTCCATCAGAAGCCGAATGGTAAATATCGAAATATGATTTTATTAATTACATCGAAAGGATTAATAAACACATCAAGAATGCGTCCATTTATTAAAATTCTTCAAATCTGATATTATTTTCTGCGTATAAGTAATCGAAATGTTTGGTAAACTGGCGAATTTAGCTTTAATTGCATTTACGTATTTTTTTTATTATATATAAAAGCAATTTGATGATTTTTAGATAGTTTCACATTTAATTATTTCAATTTTACTGTTAAATCATTTAGAAAGCCAAGGCCAATAAACCAAAACTTCTGTTCTAAATCTAAACATCGAGCCACCTCATTTCTGTGTGTGTGATCTGATCCTAAAATTCTGCACCATCTTCATGTAAAAGTAAATTTAAATAATCTCCGCAATGAAACCATTATTTATTTCATGATTCTGATTGGGGTCAATTTTTCTAAAGGTATAATATTGCTTAGAATGCTCTTTAAAAGTTTAATAAATGTCGTTTCCTCTTGAGCGACTTTTTAAGTGTAGAATTATACTTTTTTGAATATCATCATTTAACTGCGATTAAATTTTTTAATAAAAAAAAATATGAGACTATTTATTTTTTGAATAAAATAGTATTTCAGTAAAATAATTATTTTACAATATCCGTTTAGTATATTTCAAAGGTTTTTTTTATTTAGAAGATAATATCTTATCAACGAAAGGAAGCGGGAAATTAGTTGGTGGAAAACAGGAATAATTTTAGATTTAAAAAATAATGTTAAAAATATTGCGTATCGAAATTTACAACGAGGGTAGCTCGTGGTTGCCGGATACGCCTACAAAATACGAACACGAGTGTCACTCGTGATTACAGTAGAAGGGGTTAATGTTTCAGCAGTTAGCAATGTGGCTGCTTTAATAATTTCATCTTCTACCAACGGTTTCATTATCTTTACCAGTGAGTGCTAATTTTGGAAAAAGACAGAAATGGCTTTTCTTGAGTGCGAAATTAATTAAGCTGTATTTTAGTCAGATTTTTTTTAGTCTCTGAGTTTTTATTTTTTTATGAAATTACATTCTACTTTACATTTCTTAGCAAATACTACAATCGAATTACACAATAAGCTTGAAGCTTTCACAGGTGACGCTCAGCCATTTTTTCCAAAGAAAATGTTTGCTTGTAATTATAATAATATAATAAAATAAAATTATAATTTAATGGGGATAATGTGATTGAATTTGTTGACTAATTTCGGGGAAATCTGGCTTGATTCCCCCTATTAATGAAATTCGAAGATTTGGTTCTAATTCTAATTTATTTATGTATTTGGTTTTAATTATTGTCATTGCAGAAAATGCTACTCCACACAGGTACGTGAAACTAAATGGTAAGATTGCATTGGATACAAAATCTGGATACTCGATTTTCAAACCCATCCACAAATTTTGACGAGCTTTTTGCTTAAATTCGGATTGTAACATTGTTCTTTCTCTTATGTCGAATAACTGTTATTGAACTGTAAACGGAAGATGATCTATTTTTATATCTTCAGCAAACGGAATCATAACCCATTTAAATTCTGTCTTTATATTAGAAAGATCTGCAAATCGATTTAAATGTAGATACGATGTAGGATGGTATTTAAAAGTATCTTGGCTTTGAATCCTTTTTTCTTCCTGATAAAGCAGCTGTCTTATCACTGATTATACATAAACAATTTTTCCATGATATATTATTCAATGGTACGCCTTACAAAAAAAGTAGTTATTAAAATGATATATAATATCTGTGCTTTCATCTAGTTGTAGAGCAAATTAACGCGCGAGAGGACGGACATAAAGCATTTGAAGAGAAATGTGGCGTATCCCTTAGAATTTTCTGCGTATATCCCACTTTGGAGACCACTTCTCTATAGCATCAATAATGCTCGAAATAATTTGTAGCCAAGCTAATTTTTTACCCAGACAATTTTCCGAATATATTATATACCGGTTCAACACATTTCGTCCAAAAATATTAAATACATTTTTTTTTTACAGTATTGTATTGTTCCTCTTTCATCGAAATTTATATAATACTATCGAATTCATCAACTCGAATCATAACCCTGTTATAATTGTGAATAATAGCTAGGTTTACATATTGAAAAATTACTCTCTTATTTGTAACGTTTAGGTTTTCTGTTGTATTATTCATAGAGAATATATACGGATTTTGTCTCGTTAAGAGGACATACTTTTGTAATATTTTAGATTGTAACATCTTCGTTTGGAAGGTCTTTTCTATTTTTCCGAATGGTGCCAGTTGGATATGTGTCTTTCTGTAATAATGGTTTTGTGAGGTCTATACTTGGATATAAAAATATTATTTAAGTGGTCTTCTAACCCTGGGGCGGGTCTTTGTCACCTGAAGGACACTACGCGATCTCCAGCATAGACATGTTCGTCCCAATCCTGATGCCAGGACTGTGGCAGTCGTCCTCCAGGTTATCTGACATAATGTCCTTTATTCTGGGCAGATGTGCGTATGTATGCCTGTGTATATTTATATAGGTGTATGTGTGTTCGCTCACTACATGTGAGTCGTGACTCGTTATAAGCAGATAATGCCTTAGAGAAGAGAACAAACGAATACCGAGACAAACCCCCTCCTACTTGCCTGGACACAGTCGAGAGGGTAAAATCCGATACCAATATGGTAGAAGATGTACGTCCAATGCCAGCAATGGCCAAGAGAGGGAAACTCTTTACAAAAAACCGCATACCAAGACGACTCGGGTCCCCGCGGTATGGACACTAAAGGGAAGCACTCACAGTACGTGTGAGACTCAGGTTCCTTTAGCCTCAATTACCGTGCGAGAGTTTGGTAAGGCTCATGCCCTCAGCGAGTGAGAGCCTTGTGGCTGGCAAATGATGATGATGATGATTCAAGCAATAGCAATAATTTTTAATTATTATATCATTTAAAACCACAATTAATATGAACAGAAACAAACAATAATTTAATGTATGCTAAAGTTTAACACAAAAGTATTTCATTAAAAGACCTTTATAATCAAGCAATTATGAAGAAAAAAAAAACAACAATATTCGCTTCTGTTGCGATGTTTCTTCTCGTTCGCATCCGGTACGATGTGCCAAGTGCGAGTGAAACATACTAGTTGCACGTGTCGGCGGCGTGTATTCAGTCTGAGTCTGATTAGTTAAACAATATCGACCAAATGATGAAGCATGTCATGAATAACTATGTTTATTCTTAGAAAAATTCATTTTTTTAAAAACATCAATACCTTGAAATGTTTGGGGTCTCTGATATACCCTCTTCACACTCGATTGTTTTCGATTAAAGTGCGATTACTTTTGTGGAATCAACCAATGTTAGGATATCGACAGGATTTTTTTTGTATTATATATTCGCCATATTTCTGAACAGCTACATTTAATTAATTTCTCCGGGACATTAAGGGGTTTAAATGTATGAGCTTATACAAGTGAACCGACGCATTTATCATTCGATCAAGCCCACCGAAACTATGCATCCAGCACGGACAGTTTGCGTGCGAGGTGGGGGTCTTAGTTTGCGCGTAAGGGGGTGGTGTTACGAAGCAGTTGGCCTCTTATCATTAAAACCCAGGGAATGTTAGAGGTGGATTAGTGAGAGAGAGGTGGAAGGAGTCAAGAGAGTATTGTGATATATAACTGCGAGAGCACACTGCATTCAACACTAATCGCACCGGCCTCACCCCCCCATCGGCAGCCACCGGGGCCCACCCACTAGGTGGGGGTATTATTATTATTAAACATGGCGTGTGTGGAAGTGTGTGCGTGTGTGCGTGGGAGAAGCTGGAGGGAAATTTGCTTACACATTTTCACACCCGACCCTCCCAGCCTTCACTACCGGGTTGTCCACCTGCCCGCCCCAGTCCCTCTCGGCTCGCCCCCCGGTCCACCTCCTGCGTGCCCACCCCACCGCTTCGGCAGCCTCCACGATGTCCTCTCTAGAACGGCTTAGATGGTACTACAATTATGCGCACGCGTGTGTGAGTATATATGTATACGAGTGTGTGTGTGTGTGCGTTTGCGTGTGTGTGCGTGTGCCCGATTTCATATTCCAATTGAAACAAAGCCCATGGACGTCAGGATGTGGTGCGTGGACCGCGGTGGACTGTAGAAGTCTGAATATAGTAGACCGCGGAGTCCACGGTCGATACTACGATAGCCGAGAATGTGTTTTTTTGTTGGGATTAGCATATCTTATCATTACGCAGACAAGTCTCTTTTTTATGTTTTGAAGTAACGCGGTCGAAAAAAAGGGGGGAGTGGAAAATCACGACGATGAAGAAGCGCCTCCGCAGACTGCAAGCTTAATTTAAGAACGCCTCCGACTCGCCAATAAATTAGAAAACATTTTCTTAGAAAGGGACTGCTATGTAGAACGGACTGTATTGTACGGCTCAGACGTGATCTTAACAATTCGTTATCGAGAATCGTATGAGGAACTAACGAATACTCAACCCTTAAACCTCTGGAGAAAACGTAGCTGAAACTCGAACGTATTAACGAAAATTATGGGTTCTAGATATTCACATGAATCGAATTAATATACATATAATTTTACATAAAGCATGTGTTGCTAGCATGTGCGATGAATTGACACTTGTCACACCGGGATGACCATAGCGGTTAAAAGGCCAGAAGCAGCAAAATCTCGACACAATGTAATGATAATCGCAATCTTAATACCATTGAAATAGCATCACCATTGATATACAGTCAAGTCTTCTATAGTGTCGAGGTACGTACCACGCTATAGAAGACTAGACGCTCATACAAAATTTGGCGTTAGGTGTCTATATTTTATAAATAAAACGAATTTTATTCCAAGACAATGTAAAATGAAATATGCAATTTGGCATTAAAATTTAGCGTTCTGTAGAAATCGTTGATTTAGAGAGAGAGGGACAGTCGCACACGCCGCTCTATAACATGCGGCGTTATAGGAGGGTTGACTCTATTGTGTGATGAAAGCGATTTTGCACTATTTTGTGGCGATGATTTGTGTGAAAAAATAAATTAAATAATTCATGTGACAAAATAAATAAAATAATCGTTCAGTGACAAATAAATAAAATAATTTTGAGGCCCCAGTCTAAATATTTTCAATATCCTGCAGTATGCATTGCAAATTATTAATTACTTCTACTATATTTTTCATTTTGAGAATTGAACTTTAAGGCCCCCTGAAATTATGGGGCCCCAGACGCGCACTATTTTCATACCTTTTTTACGTTTTTTGCATTTTTGCCTATTACCATAATTAGACCTGTGATCGTTAATGAATAAACAAACCATGAGCTGCTGAGAAAATAAACGATATATCATAGTTCGGCAGCTAAACAGTTAGGGCTTAGTTATAGAAGAAGAATACCTCGAATAGTTTTTTCATTAATGCAATTCTTGTGATAATAATACAAATCAAAAATATTTTTTTGGTTTTTTTAAATGCTTATGATCGAAAAGAATTAACCACCTGGCTGATAATCGACAATATATAGTCGTTTCTTTAAAAAAACAAATTTTTGGATTCGGATAAGTTATCCAGTATTTTTTATAGAAGAAATATATAATATTTTTATATGAAGATGGTCAGAAATTCTCAGATCATCTCAGTCATATCGCTCACAAATATTATTTGAATCAAATTTATCTTAATATCTAGGAAAAAATGAGTTTAAGATTATTATGTAATTCTAAAAATAAAAGAAACTCAAATCACTAATTCTAATATGTATATAAATAATAATGTGTTTCAACGTTTAATATAATGCAATTATATCACATGAATAAAGCGGCCCTTTGTTGTGCAAGCCCTAGATAAAAATAGTTCGCTAGATACAAAAAAAACTGATGCTAATCTTAAAAGCATTTATTTGAACAAATTTTAATAAATATTATCTGTCACGCTTTGACATTTGCATATGAATAAGTCTACTGTATCACATGAGGTACAGGTGATACCCTTATTATTATTGTTATTATTATTAATATAGAATTGTTTAGTCGTAGTCGTAAAAAAATCCGACTATTTTATTATAAATATAGCTCAAATTAAATAACTATTGTATTATATAAAGCGACTACACTAATATATCTATATATTTTTTGTTGTATTGTTAATAATTAAATGTAACGATTTTTTTGTTAATTGTCGTAATCTGAATATGAATAATAATCGAAGTCGTAGTTGATGGATTATAATTTATATTCCAGTGACATCTATGCATTGCGGTAATAAATATTATCATATGGTTTGCAAAATTGCTATTTATGTATCATAATTAATATTATATATAATTGTCATTGACCCGGCAATGATGTGACATTGACCGGTCATCGATCTCTGTAAGTACTAATAACACTATAAGTTAAAAAACGATTAAAAGTAACTAAACAAATACAATTATTTATATATATATTATAAAAAAATATTTTAATGATGAAAACATATATATTGAGGTTTATAATGATAATTTAAATTAATTTTGCTATTATTTAATAGGTTTATGTTATATGTACGCGCATACATACATAGCACGATAGGACACTACATACAATCATCTCTGTTTGACACTTATTATTAGGAATATATAATCATTGCTATGTATATTAACTAATGTCTAATTAATAAATGAATATAATTTAACTATTAATATAATATAATCACGATTCATAAATTAAATTAAGGTTATGCTAATTATAATCAAATTGATATTAATATATTTATTAATATATTATCAATTGAGAAGTGGGATAATATCGTATCAATACTATGGTAACCCTATGCAATGAACTATTGTTGTTATGATAATAATATATAAAAACTGAAGAGAGATATGCTAAACTTCTTGTGCTTGATGATTTCCCAATAACCATGCGTAAGACGTGGTCATCGTCTAAGGATGGTGCGCATGAAGTGCGTAATATTTTTATTAATATTAATATTTTTGCGTCTAAAGGCGACGTGAGACATGCGTTAGATTTTTTTATTATTTATGTATCTACGTATTATTGTAACAAACTTGTAAACACTCTAGCAGATGAAATTATTAATATTTATTCTTATCTATATATAAACAATTATATTATAATTTATTGATATTCATATGTAGTGATTGCATCGGAGATCTTCTTTATCTGATGATTTCCTAATGGAAATGCATTAATTAATTGCACCTGGATCTCGTATAACACTGTTATATGTTTGCACAAAAAAGTCGCGTAATACAAATCCGTATCACTTATAATTCTATATATTTATTCGACTTATGTGTTTCATCATTGGATATATGCTTTCAAATTATATATAATAAGCGATTGTCTGCTTTTAGCGAATAAATCTTTACGTATTTCATGCCAAGAGACCCTCTTGAACTTTAAACTTCTTTACTTCATAGGATCATTTTCTATAAAAAAATGTTCTAATTCATCAGTCAACTTTAAAGCGTTATTTATTGTTTTTAATGTGGCGGTTTTAACATCTGAGAGGCCCCAGGCGCAACTCAATTTTGAGGCCCCACTAAATATTTTCATTATCCCTTTTTAAGCCCTATTTTTCCAGCAACTTTTCCAGCCCCAAAATCAACATTATTTGTTCATCTTTGATTTAAATCAATATGTAAAATTCAACATCCTAATTTTTGTTGTTACAAAATATATAAATTCTGGGGCCCCTCCGAGGGCCTCTGTATGCTGATGGCCACAATACCTTGCATCCATTTGCCTTAAGAAATCTACGCGCCCGAATCCATGGATCATAATTTGTGGAAGTCATCATATGCTTTAAAATGTGTCTGTAAGGGTTGCCACCCTCAAAATATGCCATATCTGTCGTTTTCCATATGTTAATTTAATTTAGCGAATACTGCTAAATTATTAAATGTTTTTATTTTCATTAAGAGCTTAGCTTTTAGGCCCCATGAAATTGTGAGGCCCCAGGCGTGCGCCTCGTGCACTTAAGGGGAAATCCGCCACTGAATGTGAAACATGCAAGGACTATTATTATTTATAGTATTTATTCTTTAGAAAATTCGAGAAGAAAGAATTATTCGAGAAAAATCAAAAACTTGGAGTACCCAATGCATTACTAAACTACAATATTACCAATCAATCACTTAAATATTATTTTTAACAGTAAACCCATGATTTGCGTATTTGAGTATCCGTGTCTGTATTAAATTCATATTAAAAAATATTTAGAAACTTCTAGTGATAGGAAAAACTAAAAAACCAAGATCATTTCAACAAAGGGAATTGAGAAATTTTCCTGTTGATTATTAGGGTCAGAAAGGTGTATGGATGGAAAGAGGGATCTTTGAAGATTGATTCAAAACTAAATGGATTACAGAAGTGAGAGATTTATTGAAAAGTAAGAGACTGTCACTGAAACCAGTATCCTACAGTGGCGTATGGTGGATGTTGATGTTGGGTGTGCTATATGTGGGAAAAAAATAATGTTTTTATTTGTAATTAATTTTATTATAATTTATATATTAAATCTATTCTTTGTTTTTGCGATATAAATTTTTCAATGACACTATCGTAAAGTGTCCCCTTTTCTTTTAGTTAAATGAGTATTTTTTTCTCCATTGATATTAGGCTTAGAGCACATAGTCTTCCCTAACCTTGTGAGCTTCGATAGCATGTTTTAATTCTATTTAGAGCAGAAAATGAGCGTTCTGCTGACGAAGTGGTACTTGGAATAATTAAAATTAGTTTTCCTAGTTTATAAACTTCTTGAAAACCCGACTCAAGATTATTTTTGTCCATGAACTTTACTAATTAATGAACAGATTTTTTTAAAAATTCGGAGCTTAAATAAATAACGGTAAGCTCGTTTTTAAACGTAAATAATCAAACAATGTTCCATAAAAAAGCAATAAGATTATTAATTTAATTATTCGGAGTTATAAGTATTCTAATATTGACATTGCAGAAAGTCGGCATTCAATTTGATTGCATGCGCTATCAACTGTTGTATTAAACAACTGGCTAAATTTTCTTTTTTCGTCAAAAACTGAATCATCATTTTTATCAAAAAAAATAAATAAGTCACCTGTTTATAAAAAAATATGTAACACAAAAGCAATGCCCAATAAATTCGAGATCGAGTAGACGGATGTGCTGCTACTTTGACAGCACGCGTTCGGCCGTTAAACTGCATACAAAAATATTAGTTTCGCTCGCTGAGACCCTACGCCCACATAGGGGACGGTACTGTAAGCGGTTGGGCACGTGTAAGGTCGTGCAGCGGTCATAGTGAACGTCTTGCCCAATACATTCAGGTGCGTATACGATATCCTGCCGGCCGTTTACGAAAATACTTTAAATATTAAATATTCAAACCTTAAATATATTTTTCATGTTCTATATTTTGCATATATACTGAATATACGCCCTGATATCCTATTACCGCTTAAAAATCTCCTTACTTAATTAGCATAATGCACCAGGCCAAGTGTTTTACGACAAGGATCGATCGAACGTTAGTTTTCGTGACACATTTTACCCCGATTGATAGTTTTGTTCCAAAACTCCACCATGAAACTCTGTAATTGGATATTTTCCCATACATTTTTAATCCCATTATTTATAGCAAACCATATAAATATGCAGAACTTGATCTGGATACCTCGTAGAATATTGTCTCAGTTTGCTCTTCTTAAATAATAAGTTAGGGGAGGTTAAAATATTAGAAATTTTACATTAAATCCATATAATTTTTATCGAGTGAAAACAGGGAAGAAACCTAAATTGAGTATAATTTCACAATTATTATTTTTTTAAATAAATAAATAAGGCGAATGAATATTGATATTGTTTAGTTTATAAAAACACAGTTAAAAAAAATAGCACACATAGATAAGTCGTAAATTGTGTTCTAAACGTATTTATTTAAAATTATACGTAAATTGTAAAATAATTACTCTCTACTAAAAATGATTATTGATGAGATTTTACTCATATAAAATTAAATTAAAAACCGTGTAAAATCACAGGCAATCCATGAAAACACAACTATACGTAATTCGTTGTATATTACATATAATGAAGTCACGAGTCAAAAGGATAAGAAAGAATCAGCTAAAGAAATCAGAGGCGGTTCGTCCATATACACTGCGGAACTGCAGCACCCCTAAGCAAAATAAGGAAAAATATATTTTAATATATATACTGAAAATGACCAAGAGAGGGAAACTCTTTACAAAAAACCGCATACCAAGACGGCTCGGGTCCCCCGCGGTATGGACACGAAAGTGGAGCCCTCACGTCACGTGTGAGACTCTGGTTCCTTTGGCTTCGACTACCATGCGAGAGTTTGGTAAGTCCCATGCACTCAGCGCCTGGCAAATAAATATGATGATGATATTATGTACAAGAAAATATAAATTAAATTTATATTTGTTCGTCAGCGCTACCAGCGTAGTGTATTGAATGGATGCGGGGCGGCAGCAGGGTGGGGTGGGGGTGGTCCCGTCGCTAAGCGCTGAGGTGAGCTGCGAATCGGAGCAGTCCATACTTTTGAATTATACCTTTTTTAGTTTGTAATCTTCCGCAGCTTCCCTAAATATTTTACCCATGAACCGCCACTGAAAGAAAATCCACTAATTATGTTTTTTATGAATTTATTAAACATTATTTCGCATGTTTCAATTTATCTTTATAGTTGAAAGTAACAATATTTCGTAAAATTGACCCTTAAAGTCTTTAGGGCCAACAGTCATGGCCTTCGGATTGGAAAGGGTCATATAATATACCTCGGCCGGGAAATTAACAGAAATCCCTATATTATATTGTGTTTAAATAAAAAAAAGTTCCGTTCCGTTTTACGACCGTTGCAAATCGGAAATCTTTAACAGTCGACTCGTTAAAGATTTCGCACAATCGCCGTACATATTCGCGATGGGGGTTTTGAACCTTAAAATATACGACTTGTTTCCCATAATAAACTTTGTATGAATAGCCGAGGAGCATGTAACATGCATTGTACAAGTTTAATGCAGTTTAAATGTGCACCTTCGAGGAACACGAATAAGGCATCATAATTTATGTATTCAGTAGTAAATCAGTTGTCCAAATTGGTGGGGTGGGGTCAATCCTCGGGTCGGCGAAATAATTTAAAGGGTCAACCTTTCGACCCCGGCTCCCATCCCAGATCCCCGACACTCGACCCGTGACCCCGCGACCCTCGGGGGACAATGCAAAAAAATTGCAATTCAATATTTGCAAAGTGCAGTAACGGTCCGCGGCCCGCCGGACAAAACATTGTAACGCTTTCTGGGACAATCGGTGCGATTCAATGCCCAGAAATTAGAAAGGATACGCGGAATGAATGCGAAACTAGTCCCCGATGTTGCAGAAATTTAGATTTACAACTGTTTAATAACGACACAATGCATTGTTGCGAACGACCCATCCGTTGGTCGGCACAATGAGCTACAAAACGAAAGACGATCGTTTCTCATTGTGCACCTAACGATTTTTATGACTTGTTATATTTTAAATAAAATCATAAAAAAATGCTGCGGCTCCAACGCTTCTGATAATCGCGATAGAACCCAATCAGCGACCCTTCCCACTCAATTTCCGGGAATAAATGTAACCATAATAATATTTTTCCATAGACCTACTCCATTTTCAAAGACATAAGGACCCATTACTCATAAAACTGCAACAAACAGTGCATTTTTGGGGATGCAATTCACTCATTATCAAGTTGTTCAAAAAGTTAATGTCATCTCTGGCTGGATTCCATTTGAGCTAGAATTATGAAGTTTGAAATAAATATAGGTGAAGATATATTATTTCATATCAAATAATAAAATTTCAAAATATATTTTTATATAATATTTAAAAAAATATTTCAAAACAACAGCTATGAAAATTTTACATTTATGTCATCCAATTATGTATAACTTTGTATATTAAATTATCAGCGTTATGTATTAACTAAAAAACGATATTTTTATAAATGACAAATACAAAAAAACATATTTCATGATATATAAAAAAAATAATAATGACTTTTTTGAAATGAAGAATATATAAAATTGATTGATAACTATTTATATATTTTTAATAATAGTAATGTGCAATTAAAAATCGTAAAGATATACTGAATTGAAGCTCTGCAAATATGTCATTCGCTTTTTTTGATCCAACGTGATTAAAATTGCAATTACTGAAAAAGTGCATCATAGTGGCAAAATTTTTTTTATTGCCGTTAATAATGAATATATTTTTGCGGTGTTTGGATAATTTCTAAGTTAACATTAAAGTGTTTTCAAAAATGAAAAATATATAGACATAAAAAGCGAACTTTTTAGATATTTTTGAAAATAGGTTATATACTCCTTAATATGGCATATATGACATTAATTTGCAATTAAAAACTCCAAATATATACTCGTTATTTGCATTTTTCAGTCACGTATAAAACTTAAACGTTTCAACTATTATTTGCCATTTTTCTTTTCCTGCTGACTATCTTGGACCGTTTGGATCTTATATGGAAACATTTAAACAAACAGAGAAAAAACGGATAGAAGGAATGGATACTCAAGGACACCGTACAGCTTCCACTACAGATTTTCCGTGAAGATCGCTGACGTTTCCGAATCATTATATTACAAGAAGATGCTCTGATATTAAAATGTTACCGATGAATTTTAATAATTGAACCTTCACAGGAATAGAAAATTTCAATGAAACTATTATTGTCTTTGACTTTCTGTCAAAGATAATAATTGTTCGACCGGAAAAACAGATGGTAATCCGAAGTGGGTGTCAGATCTGGTGAATATGGTTGGTGGTGGCAATACAGTATCACAATTGTCGACTCTTGATAATTATTCTGGCTCCCTCCGTGTCTGCATTATTTTGAATCAAATCAGCAATCTTGTCTTTTGTTTAAAATCGCGTCGAATCAAGTCGAAATCGCGTAAGTGGAATACTGACTTAATTTATTTATGAAACCCTGTATTACATTTTTATATGGCACATAAATCGGGCAGCATTTCATTGATGTCCGGAATTTGCTTTAAATTGTGCTCGGGTTTAAATGATAGAATTATGCAAATCAAAATGCATTGCTCGCAGTTTTACCATGAAATTATTTTTTTTGCATTTCTTACATTTTCCAGAAGAAAAGGTTCTCGCGATTAGCACTAATGAATGCGTTGGAAAAATATAATTATCGTTCGTATGCACATTTGCATATGTAAATGCGGTGATATGAGTGGCTAAGCCTGTCATTTGCTCATTTAGTTGTTTAAATTTCTGTGAGGTGAGTGCACCGGTGCTGTTACCACGCAATGCTCTGAGAGTACCGGGAGCGCAGCGGATTGCAGAGTGCAATCGCAATGCACCGAGTCCGTCCCTCCCGCTCCCCCCTCGCCCCGGGAGTGCAACTCCTCTGTGGAAGTGCGCTGACTCCTCCCGTGCAGAAATGAGACGAACTGCACTCGGGCTGAGAGTGAGCGGGACGGCGTCGCCGGTGACGTCATGTGTCAAGTGCATCGTTGCACATGACGGTGTTATCAATGGCGAAGCGAAAGTGCGTGTCCGCCGTCGACGTCCTCGTGTCATTGGGTCACTGGCACAGCCAGGCTAATCAACTCTGACGACACAATTGTCACAAAAGAAATGCAACACGTCGACAAGGCGTATGCAATTCCAGATGGAAATCGTGAAAAACTTGTGCCGGGGAAATCTATTTTTTCTCAATGCAAAAATCATAAAAAAATTAAGCTTAAATGACATTTTATTAATAATTTAATCGATTCCCCATTTTCCTTCCTTGGAAAATCCTATTACGAAAATTGGCAAAAATAGACTAAGCCATATCGGCTTAGTCTATTTTTGCCATCAAGGTTTCCCAAACTATGTTCCTGACCTGACTAGATGTTCCGCGAAAATACGCTTCAACATATTTAAACATCTATTTCATATTAACCTACTGTAACCTATTACTTACCTCTGATGGAACGATGGAATTAATTAATTTAAGTCATTTATCCTTCATTGAATAAATAATATAAATTTCAATCCAACTGAAATATTAATATTAAAATGAACCAGTGCCGTGGTTTGACACTGGGGGGAATATTAGTGTGAAAGACTTATTCCCCTTGTATCTTTATCGAGTATTTATATGGGTGAATCTTTCTGTTACACCGTCCATCTATCATAGTTAAAACATAATATTAATGATAAAATGCTCGAATTAAAACATTAAGATATTTAAGTTTAATAATTTGCTTCTTAAATGAAAAATTTATCGTTTACCAAAAAGGTTTAAAATATTAATCTCAATTCTTGGTGTTCGCACCTTCATCTATGAGGATCCTAACCATTCTTGTCGGAATCTTCTAGGTCTACTTTATGCACCTACTAATGGAGTCTGAGTTTCTTCCTGGAACTGAAATAATATTAAAATTAACCAGTGTCGTGGTTTGACACTGGAGGAAATATTGCTCTTTAGAATCTTTATTGAATCTTTATATGAGTGAATCTTTCTGTTGTACATCGTAGTCGAATAAATAAATATTGAAAGGCGAGTGATGGTCAATCTCCACTGATGTTTAAAATCCAGATTATTTAAAATTTTATGCAATGAAATGATTAGTAAACGTATAGCTCTTTTATTACATACTAAAGTGAGATGGCTATCTAGAGAAAAAGCACTATTAACATTTTAAGAACGAAGCGAGTAATTGGTCATCTTGAAAATCCAAAATATTTTTTTTACATCCGTTTTCTACGACGTATTTATGCGAGGCAGATTTTTCTTATTATGTTGCAAAGAATATGAACAGGCTCGACGCTAGGTATAAGAATTCAGCTCACCTGTGCCTGATCAGGACCTATATAAATAATTCATTATAAAAAGCCGATATATCGGCTCGGACTTGTCATACAATCGTTAAGATCCCGCTGAAATCGAACATCCTGTTTATTTTATTGAAAAAATGATTTGAACGAAAAAGCTTATGTATTCGTCCTTTTATTGCGACCGTATTGGGCGCGTATGTAAATTTAAATAAAATGATCCTTGCGTGATAAACGATGACCTTTCCGAAGATTCAGCAACATCGAGGTCACAGACAATCATCGAACGTCGCGATTGCCCCAGTGGCGATCTCGCGTCCTCCCTGACCACCCCCAAAAATCGCCACCCCACCCACCAAGATTACTTATCCATTTTTACCGAGGAGCACATTCGATTTTTCGCCGGTCTTTACTGCGCCGAGCGTCGGCTAAAAACATATTTTTATGTGCGGGCCCGATCTATTAGCGTCCGCCCGGGGCGCCCGGCACTAGTGGGCTTGTAAAATTTTAATCTTGTGCATTATTTCTTTCCGGCAATAAAATGTTTCGATGGGGCGCGCCCCCCGTCGTAAAGCCGGCGCCCCCTCGGCTCACCCCCGCCCACGGGGGCCCTCACAAATTGTGCCGGACACTGTCTTATCTCCCGCACACTAGGCAGAATATTGATGATTTCAATACACGGTGCAGAAGTACGCATGCACGGACACCCTGGACCTCCCCAGTGCTCCCCCCCTCCTACGGTGGTCCTGGGGGGAGGTGAGGGGGCGACTCCGGAGGGCGGCGGAGATGGGGGCACCCGCCCGAGGATGTCACAGGACAAGGGAAGCTCGGACGCTACGTGTTATTTCCATATTTATCGGGGAAGGAAATTTCAGAAAATGGACAGACCTTTGAAATCGACGAACTTCCCGAAAGGTACTTTCACGCGCGCGTATGTGTCGAACGCCTGTATTGGTGTATCGATGCGCGTTCAGAAAGGATTTGCTCTAATTATTTATATATTGGCGTATATATTTATTGGATTAGTTTTTATTGTTGTATTAATATTTATTGTATCAGCACACCTGAAGCGTTTAGCCCCAGTCGTACCCTTGTCATTTGAGAGTTTCATTTTTATGGCGGTAGCACTATTGACGCTCTCCCACACTCTCTCTCTCGCGTTCCCTTTGCCGTAATTTCTGAGATGTGTCCGTAATTGGTGTCATTGGCTGCTGATTTCTTTTCGATTGCGGATCTCTCGATGGGCTCTCGGTGAATCCGAGTTGAAAATAGGCAATCGATCGAAGGCATGAGGAGGTGTACATAGAGATGCGAGCGAGGCGGGGTGCGGGGTGCGCGGGGCCCGGGGTAGGGCCGAGGGGCAGGGAAGGGCCGGAGTGTGCTTGCTTGCTTGCTGCTTGCTCGTAAGTGGACCGGCCAGCCAGTAGAGCACCATTCAGATTCAGCGGGTCGTAGCGGCCCTGCGAGTCGATATTCAAAACCGGTGGGCAGTTTGGGCGGAGGCCCACCCCCCGATAGTGGGTAGGGTAGCCGGGGGATCGATCGAAGGACACACGAGGGGGTGGCGGGCGGTTACGGCATGGTGTGGGGCAGAGGCGGCCAAGGCGCGGGGCGGCGCGGGACGGGGGGGACCAGAAGGGCATGGAGGCCGCGGGGGGCCCGGGGGGCTTCGGCCACGCAGCTAAGTCGCCCTCGGGACCGTCGCCGCAGAAAGCGACTGAGACCCCATGGCAAAAATTAAAATTTTCCGACCCTCCTTACGTCCCCCGCGCCAATGCACTCGGATGCAATTCCCAGAAATTTGAATAAATACATCGTGAATCGTCCCATTCTCGTTCGAGCAGATTAAACCGTGATTCGTTTTTGAGGTTGGGCACGTGAGCGTTGCGCACCACCAGGGCGCTATGAAAAGTGCATGGAAAACCGGACGCAGAGTTCACTTTCGCTCCCCGAGGAAAACGCGCTCGCTTCCCAGAATAGTTTTCAGCTATTGGGACGACATAACGGCGCGGATCAAACGTTTAATTTTCCGCCGAATTTTCCACGCTTATTAAGAAAGGCCGTACGCCCAAAGACGGGGGCCACTCTTCGTAGGAAAAAAAGGGAGCCGGATTAAGACACGCACCCGGGTCCCTATCGGGGGTCCGCGCCGGCGACGATTTTATTTTCCATTATGCGAAAAATTTAATTTCCATCGGCCGTGTGGACCACCCTTTGAAAGAAGGGCCGGGGACGCGGGGAAGGGGGGTGGCAGGACGCTTCGGGGGTGGGGGGTCGCACTTTCCCTCACCTACTTGCAGATGTGTACACCTACAGTCACCTATATGTTTACGTATTCATATTCGTTAGCCGGAAACGTACAAGGCTTCCCTTGGCCCTACGTCCTCTCTCCCGTCCCCCATCTCCTGGACCTGCCCTCCCCCCTACGCACGCAGCCACCGGGCATTGTATGGAGATTCGGGCACTCGGGCGCGCTCGGCCACGCGCTCTCTCCGTGTCTGCGTGCGTGCCGTCCGCGTGTGCGTGCGTGCCCCGGCCGCTGCACAGTGGCACGTCCGGTTAAAACTATTATAAACATATTTAAATCTCTGAAAAATTATAATAATACTTTAAACATTGGGTCAAACAAGGGTCACTCATATTATTGCGAAGAGTTGTTGAAACCGTGTCTTAACCTTGTCGGAAAAATAAATACAGGTAACACTCTTCGATAGCGGGGGATACCTTCACGACAAAATAGGCGACATTTCGTGATCAACGGGGGAGTTAAAAAATCTTAAAAGAAATAAAATCCAACAGTGGAATCGGGGGGTTGAGTTGGCGCATTATTTTTCTTAAATATTAACCTTTGAATGCGGTTGTTTGATCTTGATCCATAGGCTGTAAGATGCACGTAAGAATACTACATCAACGGAAAAATCAGTGCACAGACGAAAGTTTCAGAGAATAACCTGGTGCGTTGTCCAACACTAAAATATTAGATGGACCCAAATGTAATGTCGCATTTTCGGAAAGCATAGTTTCAGATTAGTTTTCCTTAGTCATTTGACTATGAAAGACGTGTTTGAATATTTTGTGTGTCGTAAGTTTCAGTTTCACGCCAAATAAAACGCAACGGAGGCAACAAAAAAAAATTTGCAATGTTTATGGAGACGCATTAAACATCAGGAAATGTCAATATTGATTTAAAAAATAGCCTAAAAGTGGACGTCCCGGTGAAGTGGATGAAGCAGTCCCGAAGAAGAGGTATCGAAGAATTATCGAACCAAGCCAATAATTCATGGTCGTCAACTCAAAGATAACTGAAAAAATGGGGTAGATTAAAAAAGAAGGCGTTTGGGTCCCTCGCGATCATATGTAGCCGATTTGACTCGACAAAAAAATGAATGTATTAGGTTTGATTCTAAACCTGCAGAGTTTTATAAGAAAGTCATTTTCGATTTACTTAATTGATGGCAAAAGGTCACAGAAAATAATGGTAATTATTATGTATAATTTAATAAATGCTTAGAAATATGAGTTTGAGTTTCATTAAAAAATACAACATTACATTTGGGTCCTTCTAATAGCTCGACGTACAAACTTATTTTTTTTTATTGCAGATGCATGTTTGAAAGCAGTCCATAAATACATTTTAGGTCATCCAAGATTTACGGTACCTAAAAAAATGTTTTTAGAACAACTTTTCCCCGCGAAGAAGAGTTGTACATGATTGTTGATCATGCGCTACTTTGAATCCAGAAGTACAATCCACACGCGACGTCCAAAGGGGGTCTATGTATTATGGAAAATAGACCCCAAGCATTTCAAGTCAAGATATTGATGAAATGAAACATGCCGCCGACTATTTTGACTTTCGAATTCTCGCGCCAATTGTCTACAGTACGTCGCACTTCTTACAGGATGCGAGCGAGAAATAACATAAAAGTGTTATTCGAGAAAAATCAAAAACTTGGAATACCCAATATACCCATCGGCACGGCTAGGGTATTAAAGTATAACCGGTTATTTTTCCAAACTAAATGCGCACTTGAAACCATTTTTTAAATTAAAATAAAATAATGATAGATAATGTTAATGAACAGGTATATTTTATGGAAATTCGAGGCGTGCATTTGTTCAAAGTTTCCTTAATAATGGCACAGTGAATTAAAAAGTCTTCAAAGTAGTCCAAATGTTGAATATTCTCTAAGATTGTAGAATACCAAGCATAATTTTGCATGATTAAAAGGCGCTTCCTTTTATTAAAAGAAATAATTTCATAAACAATATTTAAATTTAAAAATGGTTAAGGCGAGCCACTGTGCGCGGCATACACACATACACACACGCCCAGTGGCCACGCATGTGTGTGTAGGTTTAAAATGAGCCTACATGTCGTAAAGGAGTTGTCCATTATGCGTACATTGAATTTAAGGAGATGAAGGCGAAATCATTACACCCCATCTATCGATCTCGCGCTCGACTAAATGCGTGCCTGTGTGCTCTGCCAGATAGGCAAATGAATTAATTACTAGCGGCTATCGTTCTAATCGCACGAGAACAGGGTGGGGGCGGCTGGGGGAGGGCCCATCCGACCATATAAATATTAGTTTTGATCCGCGACAATATTAAATAATAATCAAATAATACGCGCGATCGCTTCCGGTTTCGTCCGGATTCCGGATTCATTATAAATGTATGGCATTTGCAAGTTTTCATCGCGCGCGCCCCTTCGCGGAAAGAGCACACCCCTCGGCGGACACCGGTTTTTTTTGTCAAGATACCGGACGATACCGGTCGCATGATCGATTTCTAGATGACAAGAGTGGACGGCGTGTTCTTAGCGGTGCGCTACATAGGTACAAAGATCCATTAAAACTAGATCAGTTCCGGGATGGGGGCCTCCACCGGGTCCACCCCGTTGGCCCCGTCCCCCGGACCCGCCTCACCGCCCCCGGGGGCAGCTTCTGGGGACCTAGTTCCTCTGGCGGATACGCATCCGCCTCACCCTCACCCCACCCACCGATCTGCCACCCCCGCCGCCCACCCCCCACGCACGTTACGTATTTGCACGTACTTGCATGCGTACGCACACGAGCACGTAATATATGCAAGAGTGTGCGGTGTGGCCGCCTTAAAGTCGCAAATTGATTAAAGCCGGCCATGTCCTTAAAACGTCACCCTGCAAACGATCGAATATGGCCGAATTTAATTAAGGATGTGGCCGTACAGTTTTCAGTTTCAGGCCACGGACGCTGAATAGTTTCCGGCGCGATCTTAAAGCCACGGGACCCGGTTCGCAACTGCTAATATTGTACATCGAATATTCTGTTGAGAAAGTATCCGGTTTTTACCGGTTTTGTCTTTTAACGTTTTCTAAAGAATTTAAATAGGAATGCTTAACATTTTTCAGTTGTAAACGTGGATAGCATGGGATGGTCGGTGGGTTGGGCGATGGGAGGCAGGGAGAAAGTGCAATACTAGTGCCGTGGAGGTCCCGAAACGTTGAGTTTAAATATAGTTTCACTGCACCAGGATCGCATGACGAAAAAGAGGACGATGTCGGAAATAATGAATTAAACTATCAGCTATTTTTATGCGGTATATACGTTCGACCGCATATAAAAAATAATAGATTAGAAGTAAGAGCATGAAAAATAAAATACTTCGTGTTCTAGAGTAGAAGTGTAATCCGTTACTGGGTAGAAGAAAAGTTTCGTGGTTGGAAAACATCGGCATCTGGACCGATCTTGGTACTACATAATCTCGCCTAAGATAGGGATCAGTTATAAATCCATATACAAATCAAATATATATTAAAAATTAATCTAAACCCAGATTTCCATGGCTAATTTTTATAAGTACGTTTTTCAATAGTTATCTTCAAGATCCTCTAAATTCTGCATTTCGTATCGCAGTTTTGACTTAGTAACTTCATTTTTTTTTTATATATTACTAAGCATGACCAGCTTCTTTGTGATAATCTTTCTATGGAGAACATTGATTTTTATGTCCACGATACAGATTTCCACGTCGCATCTAGAAATGAAGGATAACATCTTTCATATAACGTCTTTGTTTTTTTTTCAACATAGCTATAACAAATCTTCTATTTATTTCTGGCTCACAGTTTCCACTATTCATAAGTGACCCTAATTAGATCAACTACTCTACTATCTCCAGATGCGGATGCTTCTATAGATTATGAACGGCTACGTTTTAAACATTTTTTTTATATTTTTAAGCAGTGTCTCTCTGTACACAGTCCAACCGCCTCAGTCTTGGTCTTCCTTTCTTCCACAGATAAGAAGCCTTTTCAGCGGCTGACCTCCCAGTCTGATCATTCTGACGTCATCTATGACCGGTATATCCTTGTAGAATCGGTACAGCTCCTCGTTGCTTTGGATACGTCATTCCCGGTCGTCGAATACGGTTCCAAATATTTGTCTCAGAACTCTTTCCAGGATATTCAGTTGTCGTTCATCTTGTTTTGTCAAAGCCCAACATTCAGATTCACATGTTATTACAGCCCTCATGTAGTGCTTGATTTTAGTCTTCCGTGTAGTATTCTAGTATTCTGTGTATTTCTTCTCTGTTTATTACTATCGATTAAAACGTTATGGTTTCATAATTTTCTAAAAGGTCAACAACATATATATCCCCATATACTTTTTTTTAAATTTTATTAAGATTTTAATAAATCCTTCATGGTTGATAAAACTTGCATAACTGGCAGATATTTTTATCAAGTACAATAAAATTAACTTATCATTACAAGGAAAAAGTATTACAATTTTTAATACGAGAGATATAATTGCATCTTTTGATAGAAAACAAATACAATTTTGGATTTCATCAGTTGAATCTAATAATTTTGATTGCTTTCCTGACTTACATGAATGTTTGAATGAATTTAATTTTAAAGTAGATGAAGCAGTTTCCAAAGTATATTTGGAGTACCTATATAACTTGAAAACAACTCTTGTAATATTTTCCGAAAACTAGTAAGGACGATTTCTGGGTTCGGAATCCATTTTCCGTGATAGCTTAAGCGCAAGAGACTATAAAAATCTTATTGATTTAATTAGTGAATCTGATTTGTAACAAAATTGAAATATCTGATTATATTAATTTACAGTTTTATATTTAAAAATAATTACTTGCATATTTTTTGAATAATTAATAGTAGGAATTACACAATCGAAAAAATAAGTGTTTTGTTAAAATTTACGAACTTGTAAATTGTTCCTTTGCGAAAAATGTTCGGAAAACTCTGCTCTATACTATTTATATCAATTGATTCTACTTTCAACGATTTATTTACAACGATATTTTACTAAAAACTCATGTGAAAATCGATTTGTTTACTATATATACCAAAAATGTCTTCTAGTTGAAAATAGATTGTGAATAGATTTACGAGAATATTATACATATTGTGAAGAAGTTTCTAAGAAACGGGGAAATACATACACGGGATTTTATTGAAACAACGATAATCATTATCAAGCAATGGCCGCATAAACCCTAAATATATATAATATTATATATACATATTAGGTAAATCAAACCTATACGACAAAATTAGTCGAAGTTTGTTATTGAAAATAACAGTTTTGCGATATTTGCATTCAAACATTTTCTAATTATTTAATTAATTAATATGCATATCAAAGACACTCTAATTGTTCATGTTCTCTTGATATTTAACTTTCTCATGTGTTTTGAATAGAGTGTACATATGCATGTATATGCATTAATGTGCATAATATGTTTACTATTGACCTGAGAACTTTACATAAGATAAAACAGACGCATTCGTACGATTGTAGCAATCATAACTTAGTATAGTATTTATTCATAAACGTATTTAACCCTGAATAACGTATGTTGAAGTAATTAATAATCCTATTTTAATATTATTTAAATATATATATTCATATATAAATCCCTAAACAGGAGTTTAGTAATGGAGAAAATTATTTGTTAGTTAATACACTGGGTCATAGAGTATAAATAAATTTGCAATATATTATTAATCAATATATAGAGTGAAACCCCGTTTTTACGGGGCTAACAAAATACGTGAAAATCAGGAAAATGTAAATAAAATATTTGTTATTAAGAAAATCAGTTTCTGTTGGTGTCATCACATTAAACTTCATTAAAAAATAATTTTCAGCCATCAGTAGCATTGTGTTCCATAATATCTTATATTTCATTTTTCTGTTCCTTGTCGACACCAGCTCTCCAAAAATAATTTTTGATTTGCATTCGATCTAGAATAGACCCCTAGAGTTTTCTAAGATCCTCAATATGTGTACCAGGTTTTTGCTATAATAATGCTTTATTACAGTAAACAATTTAATTTTATTAAAATTATTAAGATCTAATTTACTGGAAATTGTGAAAAGCGGGAAAACGTGAATTCTTGATCCGAATAAACTTGGTTTCAATGTATACATTTATCTACGCTTTTCTTTTGTGGAATCAAGTTATAATAAAAATATATTTCTAATTTTTAAATTAGTATAATTGATTTGTTTATATCTTAAACTATTTTTTTGAATCAATCGAATAAAACTATAATATTTGTTTAACCCATTCATAACGGCGGCTCGAAAACAACAAAATGAAAGACAATGATTATTTATAATATTTATTCTTTTTTAAACAAATGCAAAAAAATTCCGACATGTAGGATTAATATTAAAAGAGTTATTCAAGAAAAATCTTGGGGTTCTCGATAGACCCTATAAGCACCGCTAGGTTAATAATGACGCTAATAAACGAAATATAAGGGTGAATAATTATTTAGAAATAAAAATAGTATTAAAAATATATCTATTGGTTTCCTCATTATTTATTAAATATCAATGACTTTCCTTCGCATAATTAGCAGTTTTTTAATACATCTCCTGTAAAATTACGCCGTTTTTTATTATTAAAATACGAGTCCAAGTGATTTTGGATTTGTTCAACATTTTAAATATTTATCAGGTGAAATTGTGGATTATTCTAAATCAAGCTTTCTCAATTTTTCCTGCACAATTGTTGCTACATGTAGTCTTTCATTGTCAATCTGGGAAATTCATCTTTGATTGTTTGATAAAACAGTACCATTATTAATTTATTAATTAGGCAAAATATACTTCTGTTGTAACAGTCTGACCAGGTCTTAATAATTAATATCGAATTAATTTCAAAGCATTTCACAAAATACAAAAAGAGAACCTGTTTCAGTCAAAGATGGCCATGAGATAAACACATTGTCGTTATTTGTTCTCCTTGTATTTGTGTAGAAAAGCCACTTTTCATCCCCAGTAACAATCTATTTAAAAAATAGATCGGTTTCATAACTGGACGGTAAAAAAATGTATGATTCGTTGTTCTAATTATTTGTCTATTTTTTTCGTGCCTCTTAAAATTATCCTTCACTATTGACTATGGAAAATTTTGTCTTTGAGAATTCCGTGATTGTTTTACGCAGATCTCCAGACAACACTGGTAAGTTTAAAGTGTCATCATCGATTATACGAGATCTACCCGATTTGGGTTTGTCCTTTCATCCAATTTCACAACTTTTGAACTTTTGAAACATGTATAGCATCGGCAAGGATTCAAGATGTCTCCATAAATATCGCAAATGGTCTGGGTAGCTTTGTATGATTTCAATCACGTGTCTAATAAAAACAGCATAAAATACCCCAAATGATTTTTTTTTAATATCTGCTGTTGCATATTTTTACTTTGGGCAAAAAATAAAGTATATTAACAGAGCTTTGAAACAATACCAAACGTGACGTGTTTGCTTAACGGCAGCCGGTGATAAACTGAATTAATTGGCATAGAATATCTCTTAAACTTTTTATTAAAAAATATGAGCATAGGTATAATCGTAAAAAAATAGACCTTCTTCACTGGCTCGCAATTAACGGACTTCAAAGCGATCACAAACTGTTGATATTAGAATTTTGCGATCACAAAATTCTACCTCATCGCAATAAAATCGCCCTATTGATTTAATTCAGCTAAAGTCGAGTGTTGTCGAGATTCGAGTGTTGTCGCGTATTGGACATGGCGCCGATGGCCGTCAGGCACAATTGTGGTTTCGTAGATTCTACGGATCTATGAGGAGCCAGGCCGCTATCCAGGCCAATTCGTTGACGTGTGTGCTACCCGTCAGTAGCACCCGATCAGACCATAAATTAAATACGAATTGGCCTTAGCCTCGTCTGATTATTATTGTTACAGTTGACACCTCGATTCCTGGGCTTATGATTGGCGACCTGGCCCGTATTTGAAGAGCCTAGATAACCTGAAGGATGACCGTCACAGTCTTGGCAGCAGGATTGGGACGGATGTGTCACTGCTAAAGATGGCGCATTGTCCTCCAGATGGCAATGTTTCTAACCTCAGATTTAGAAGGCCACTTATATATATATAAATATAATATTTTTTTAAAGGAATAATACTTTTTTGACGCTATTGTAATTTTGAGGCAATGCACCAGGATATCCGCTACGTGATAATGAAAATATAAAAATAATATATCATCCTCTGAATAAAACCTCTATTATCCAACTCAAGGTGTACAATACAAGTATTACCTACGAAATAAAAATAATATTTTAAATACAAGTAATCTACTAAGATTTTATTGTTAGTTGGCAATGCACCGGGTCATCTGCCTTGTCATTATTAAAGAAAATATAAAAATAATATTTCTTCCTCTGAATACAACCTCTATTATTCAACTAATGGATCAAGGTGTAATACATGCATTTTAAAAGTATTATTAACAAAGAAATACATTTAAACAAGCAGTTAGAGTTATTGATGAACACAACCGAAAATTTTTAACCGAATTTTGGAAAGAGTACAACATTTATAAAGCTTTTCAAAATATTGCTGATGCCTGGAGTGAAGTTGCAATATCTACCATAAGTAACGTATGGAATAAGCTCATCCTCCGATGGTTTGAGTAGAGTAGTATAGCAACTGAAGAAGTGGACGTAGTTATTAGAAAATAAAGAACTAAATTTAAATCTAAATGAAGAGGATTTCGTTAGTTTTGATTAACAGTCATTCAGCGAAAATGAGCAACGATGTATTCATGGAACTTTATGACGGGCGAAAAGAATATTTTTTTTCAGAGGAGGAATTAATTGAATCATTCAAGTAAATATTTAAATATGATCCAGGATGGATTAGCTGGTCTAAAAGCTCAAAACCCTGATCCTGCACAACTTGCAAAGGTTACAAGAGCAGTGAATAATGATATTGCATGGTTCACTTTTATGAAAAAAATAAAAGAACCAAAAGACAATTAACACGATATTTGAAGTAGTTCGTTCATAAATATATGTATGTAGATTCTGTTATGTGCAATATGTCCAATAACTATGTGCAATTAATAATATTTTCTAGAGTGTATATATTAGATGGACTCAAATGTAATGTCGCATTTTCAAAAAGCATAGTTTCAGATTAGTTTTCTTCAGTGCTTTGACTAAGAAAGACGTGTTTCAGGTTTCCAATCTTCGTTATGCGTCGAATTTTTTTTTTACATGTCCCTTTAATAATGACCGAGATGTATTCTTCGAAAGAACATTTGCGCAGCTGTATACTGTTTCAGTGTCATGTCAAAAAAAACGCAACGGAGGCAACAAAAAATATATGCGATGTTAATGGAGACGCATTAAACATCGTGGTTCAATAAAATGAAATCATGCAATATCGATTTGGAAAATGAGCCTTAAAGTGGTCGTCCCTGTGAAGTGAATGAAGCAGCTCTGAAAGAAGAGGTTGAAAAAATCCGACTGTGTTGAAGAATTATCGAGCCAAGCCGTTACTTCATAGTCGTCAACTCAAAGATACCTGAAAAAATTGGGAATGATTAAAAATAAGGCATTTGGGTCTCTCATGCGTTGATTGAGAGAAACAAACACACGAGGCGCAATATCTGTGAGTTACTTACTGAATGAGAAAGAAGAGTCGCAACATTAGCTTTGACAGATTTATTGCATCCAGCTTATTCTCCAGACCTGGCCTCATCCGATTATCAGCTTTTTCCCTCATTGGAGCTTTATTTACGCCATATTTTTTCTAAATCAAAAGATGAAATAAAAATAAAAATACGCTCTTTCAGACTATTTTGATTCTAAATCTGCAGAGTTATTTAAGAAAGGCATTTTAGATTTACATAATAGATGGCGTAGAAAATATTGGTAATTATTTTGTATAATTAAGTTTAATAAATGATAAGATATATGAGTTTTAGTTTTATTGGTCCTTCTAATATATAGATCTATTTTACTTTCACCTATCCCTCGAAACTAAAACTTATTTTTGCCAAAAATGCAAAATATTAAGATTTCCTCGACTTGTATGATTTTTCGACTCACGCGAAAACCTTCAGAACCAATTAATCGCGTAATTCTAGGACTTACTGTACTCTTATCTACAGGATAATAAAAAAAAGATAACGAATAAAATCAACGTTGCATTCAATAAAACGAAATGGTGCACCATAGTGCAAAAGATCACTATGGTCATATGGCGTAGGGCACACAGTCGCGCGGCCATTTAATTTGGTAACCACGTGAGCGCGTGCATAACCCCGTCGGGCCCAACCTTGAACGTGCGGGTCGCATGTGACCCGCGGCAGGCTAAGTGGGACACGCAAGGAGTCGCATAGCAACAAGTGTAAACGGAATAGGGCCGCAGGAGCCGGACGGGGTCTTTCCGCACGCAGCCACCGGAAGGCGCGACGCGCACGACGACTACGTCTCGCTCGGAACACGTGCGCGTCGCCGAAGACGCTCGGCGTCCACATGGCGTCGTCGCGCCTCCTGCTCTCCTGGCGGCACTTCTAGATAGCCGGACGAGCCTAAGACGAAAGATGCTTATTTTATGTTTATATTATATGCTTAATGTTGACAATTGTATTAAATATAAAACATTATTATATGTAAAAAAAAATAAACAGATAAATTATAGGATGCTGTATGACACAACTAAGAATAAAATCGGTCATTTAAATTAAATTAAAAGCGACAGTTCCCTGCCTACTTACTGGAAATACCCACAGGTATTTCCAGTTTGTCATATTATGCTGAGGTTCGTCGGCTAACAATTTAACAATTCTGAGACTTGAAAGAAGAAATATTCTAGTTCTTAACCTGGTCGTGCCGATGGGGTCTATTTTGTATAAATCCTACATATCATGAAGATTAAACGAGAAAATAAAAATTAAACCCTCAATTTTGTTAAACAAAAAGGGAATAATTCCTCACCATAATGGTACCCCAAGTTTCTGATTTTGCAATATTAACTATTTTAATATAAATCCTACATATCACAAACTTTTTGTATTTGTCTAAAAAAGTCTAATAAATAAATATTACAAATAATCATTGACCTTTATTGTCCGCAATTGAGAAAAAAATAAAAACATTAATATTGGCTTCTGTTCCCATGGGAGCGATATTTTTTCTCGCTCGCATTTGGTACGATGTACCGAATACGAGAGAAACCGTGCGATTGATATATGCGGCTAGAGCTCAGTCGGCGGAGAGTGCTCAGAATGCGGTGGGACATTACCGAGTGCGCATGTCATTTACGCGTCATATTGATTACTTAATAAATCCGAAATAGAGACCAAATTATAACTAGTTTTATGCTTAGAATAATCATTATTTTAATGAATGAGATACTGATAAATTCTTCATCAATATCTTGACTTGAAATGCTTAGGGCCTATTTTCCATTATAAATAGACCTCCTTCGGACGACGCGGTTGGTTTTGAGCCACTCTAACCGATCGGTTATACAATTTTGAGACTTAAAATAAGAAATTTGCCAGCTCTTAATAAATAAAAATCAAGATACAAGTTTTACTAAACTGTAAAGAAACTATCAGATCAATACGAACATGTGTGATCAAGTTAGCACGTATCGTGCCTTGTCAGTCACCGGTGCCTGACATCGATTGTTACCAGTGAGCTATCGCTAATATAATAAATAAATAATCTTGACCAGAACTTTCTAAAAAAAATTAAATGAATTATTAAAAATATGTTTTTAAGATTTGTTTATCTAAAAAAATTAATATGCTAATTTTAAAGAATGAATAGATTATTTTAAGTATATACATGTGGTGTTTAGGTTGAAAAAGAATTAAAAAACATTTGTTAGTACTAAAAAGTAAAGGTTTTGATAATTCGCTTTGTTTCATGTCGAGTGATATATTTTAGTTTACCGTTTCATAAAATTTGTATAATAAAAAATATAAATTGTATGCGTGGTATTGCAATACACCGCGTCAGTCACCGGTGATTGACACCATAAATAAGGTCCTATCTAAGTTTTAAAGTAATATAAACCAGAATTTTAGCATCGTCGATGTACCAGGCACGATACGTGTTAAAGCATTCAAACGAAAGCTAATTCTATGGGAAAAATAGTTGAAAATAGAGATTTAACGCAGTTTTAGACATGCAACATAAGAAAATAAGTCTCATGTCAGATCCGGAATTACTGACATTCATCTTGTGTCAGTTTAAAAGTATTAGTAAAGATTTCTCCCTAAACAAGAAAGATGTCAATTGTCAGGAAGAAAATATTATTATTATCATAGTTCTTGTTTTTCTTTATTACAGACTTTTCTAAATAAATCCACGTTTCTATGAAAATTGATTTTGATTTTTTTCACATAATCTTAAACCTTGTTTATTTAACCCTTGTCAGCCTTAGAGTTCGACTCCGAAGATAGCGATGACTGAAAAAAATGTGCTTGGATGGAAAACCATTTAATAGACATAATTTGACTTTTTTATATTTTTAATTATAGTGGAAATCTTATGTCATATTAATTTCTCAGCCAAAAAAAATCCATACAAATCCACTGAATATTCCAGATTTATTCCTTTCTAAAATAAATTGTTATATTTAACGTATTTTGGATAAGCTTCAGAGTCCGAGGTTAGAATTAAAACTCTGTCTGCCATTAAAATCCGATAAATGTCACAAATTCGGGCAAAACTCATATTTCTAAAATAAATTATTTAATTTTTGATATTATACGTAGTTTAAAAAAAATAAAGTTAGTTGGAGCATAAATTCTGCATAAAAAGGTCTACTGTGGGAGTTATGAATTAAAAATAATTCAGAGGAATATTACGATGGGAAAAACTGCTTGGAAAATTGATTCATTCATATAATAATAAATAAAATTAAAAAATAAATTGTTTTACACCGAAAAGGATGAAATGTCATACGAAATCATTAATTGGATTTGTTTTCCTAATTAATTAATAATGAGAATCATGAAAATCCGTCGCCATGTTTAAAACAGTGACAGTCTTAGAATTGAATGGAAAATATTTTACATACGTAAACTTTAATATTCCAAAAGATATAAGTAATAAAAAATAACAAATGATTGCAATAGAAATATTTTATGAAGTGCATCATCGTCATATTAGTTTAAAATTAATTAAATAAATAAAAAAAATATATGCTATTATTTGTGTTCAATTCTGAAAATTTAAAAGTATTGCTGAAATAATCACATTAATTTCCATATAAATAAAATCTCTAATGTTTTTTTATTATTAAATTGATGAAAAGTGAATTTCATCTAAACGAAATATTAATATAAATAACTTGGAAATATTGAACAAATACATAAAAACGAATATTTTAACTGAAATTAGCTGAAAATGACATTTAAATAGCACGCGATTTAATAATACATATTATACTTATATTTTATTGTGTCTAATAAAAATATACGTATGATAAAATATGTACCTATGTGTATAATAAATATGAAAATATATGTCACAAATTTAATCTAAGCCATTCAAAACATATGTAGAGCGAATCCCCGTTTTTACGTGCCCGAATTTCACGTTTTTTCGTTCAATTTTACGTTTTATCTTTACGTTTTTTGAAAGATTTAAAATTCAAATCAATTTATAAACATATTTAATTGAATGGGCGACGATTTAAAATGTTTATACTTAATAAAATATTAATGATAACTCCAAAATTGGCATATTTAGGGCCTTAAAAGCTACTTTACTGGCATCGAAAACGTCCAAGATGAAACTTTCTTATCGATTTATAAGATCGAAAGAGCTGCAAGTCAGCACAAAAATATGTATCAAACAAATCAATTTTTAAATGATTTTTATCTAACCCGGAATCTGCGTTTTCCCCCAATTACGTTTTTTTATTGGTCCCTTCTAAAACATAAAAACGTGGTTTCATTTTTAAATTTATTCATAATAAAATCTTATTAATGTTGTTTTGATGCATAAAAAAATGCATAATGAAAAGCTGCGCTATTTTCAGATAATCAGATGAAATCGCCAGAGCTTTCGCATTACCGGCGACCGGAGAAAAACCGCTCTCCGGTCAGGAAACAAATCAAATGGCAATTCTAGTGAAAATTTAAAAATATCCAAACATCCGCGCATTCGTTGTCCGGATATAAGAACACGCGACGACATGAAATAATAAAAAAAATAAGCACAATTAAATATTAAAACGGTGCCGCTTTTTGTCCGGTTTATCCGGAATGCCTGCGAGATAAGCTGACAATTGAATTGTTGGTCGAGTCCGGTTTTCTCTCATCGGAAAATTAGCATAGGGCCCCCACCCCCTAAGCGCGAGGCCTGGAGAAATGCCGGCGGTGGAGGGGGTTACCGGTGCGTGTGCGTATAGATATGAAGTGTCCGTCTATAGCCGCTGTATATACCTACGCACATGGTCGGTATATGTGCCCGGGTATACCTAAGTATACGCACATATATATATACGTATATACCCGAACACGTACATCTACCGAAAGTTTGGGCCGAATTTCACTACTAAGGCTGAATTTGGTGTGTAAATTTGCGTTTCACGCCCAAGCAATCTAAACAGTGGCGGGGAGTGGCCGATGCCTTCCACTATTTATTTAAATAATCGACAGAGTATATCGAATCGATCATTAATCATAAATAAATCGCATTGGATCTGATCCATATTTAAATATTAAAAAAAAAATTCATTGAAAATCGCCCCTTTGTGAGGTCAACACAGATTTGATTACATTGTCGAAATAAGGGAGTAAAATGTACATGTTACTTAAATATAATTAAAATAAAGAGGAATCTGAAGAAAATAGCGTATTTTTCGAGTGCAGTATGTGTCCAGACATGTTTTAAAATATATAATACTGTTAAGGTTTAACAAAAATTGATGAAGGACATGAAGAAAATGCCAAAAAAGCCACTAAATCTATTAAATAAATTTATGGTGAAGTGAGACATGTCAATTTAGATTTTAAAGGTTCAAATCGGGATATAGAAATCTGAAAGATCGACCTGAATCTGATTTTAATGATGATTTATTAAAATCCTCGGTCGATTCGACTTTTCGATTAACGCTCGTCATTGAAGCTCGTCTTCATTTCTCTCCTTTCGATTACTATCTCTTCAGATCTATGGAGTACACTTAGTACGTACACAGAAACATGTTTTCGAGATATAACTAAACTATATAAACGAGTATATCAAATTTAAAACTCGCTCCCATATTCTATAGCTGGTCCATCTTCTCCATTATCACCTCCATCAATCCTTTCATAATAGGAAAAACCTTTTCAAAGGAGAGGTCGCCTAGTAAGAAAGAAGAGGGAGGAAAAGTATCAAATCTGAGCCGTTTATCGAAGTCATTTTAGAGTTTTCTTTCCCAGGGAATATTAGTTTTACAGGTGAGAAACCATTAAAGACCAAAATTCTTCATCAAAATAGATTATTCTAAGAATAAAAATAGTTATTCATGATTTTTTAACTAAAAAATATGATGCGTATATGAGAAACGCAACCGGCAATGTCCCACCGCAGACTGAGGACACGCCGCCGGTACGTTTAATTCGCAATTGGCATATCGTACGGGATGCGAGCGAGAAAAAACATCGCTCACGTGGCAACAATGGCGAATATTGATGTATTTTTTGACAACTGCTTAAAAATTATGAAATATAGGATTTATATTAAATTATTCGAGTAAAATCGAAAACTTGTCGTTCCAAATTCGGCTAGGTTAAATTTAAATATTGTTGAAGCTATACGTACAACCATGTCAATCTTTTTCTTACGCTTTATTTATTTATATTTTATTTTTGCAGGCGTCGGCAATGTTGGACTAAGCACTTCTAGAGAGGTAAAAATATTTTTTAGGGTTAATAAAGAGTTATTAAAAATATTTAATATTTTATTTAATAAGAAATTCTTACGGGTGACGTCCGCGTAAATTAATTTATTTAGGGGTGATAGATAAAAAAAACATTCTGAGCCTTATTCTAGAACGTATCCGCAGTGTAAAAAAATTAGGAGTATTTATTGCGATTAAATTAACGTTTTTAAATGCACAATTTGTTAAAATTAATATTTATTTCCATGTTATGAATCCCGGAAAATTGGAATAATCATAGTATATCATATTGGTTGAGGTTATTATAAAAAAATATTCCAAATAAATTACGCGTCATTAAATTTCGCGAATTTTCCACCACTATTTTTCTTTTTCAAATAAAAAAAAACACAAACCAGTGTTCCAATATTGGAACATTTTGATTTTTTATCACAACTCTATTGATAAATTATAAATGGAGATTGTATCAGTCGATAGTTGAAAAGTTTGAGGTGCGTCTATGGAAAAATTAAAAAAACTCGCCATTAAATGCTTGGTGGAAATCGTTTTTACGTGTTTTTTTAACTTTTTATTTTCAGGAATGTATCGAGAGATGATCGTACTTCAATGACGCGGATTAATAATTTAACTGTGTAAGATTTTACAAAAAATACTATATATTATCAAAATTTAAACGCGAGTCTAGAAAAAATGTTTTAAAATATCATTGATAATTTTTCTTCATCTCGATAAAAAAAAATCGATTGGTTTAGTTTTTGTGAGTAGTCCATTTTCTAGTTTATTGTTATTTTCCCAACATTTTAAATAAAAAATATGATGTAATTTATTGCCGGTACGCGTTTCGCTTTTCATTGCGTCCGGAAAATGGCTCGTCATCGGTTCGGCGTCTATTCGATACCGGCGCCGCACGCGGAAATCATGAAAACCAGACGGTAACCGGACGCGAGGCTCACTTCCGGACTTATTTCACTCCGAAATGTCCCGGAATAGCGAAAGCTGCCAGGATCACATGACCAGCGACGGGCCCGGGGGCCGAAACAATTATTCGACATGTCGAAATTAAATAATAAACGCACGAGCCGCACGCGTAATCGGACATATCTCTGCGTACTATGCACTCTATACCGTGGATAGCCTATATAACATACACACGCGTATAGGCATGTGAAAATCTAACTATGTCAGTATTTCCCTGAGAGTACCTAGAGGAAGAATAGGCAAATAGCTACTGGCTTCCAACTCCTGAAAATACTATCAATCGTTTGGATAGCGCTTGGAATGCCGCTCGCCAATATATCAGAATCGCCGATCGATGCATAACTCTAAGAAAATTCAGAGACGATCCATACCGATCGATTAGCGTGCTCGATCGAAAAAAAATGCGCGCGATTTTCATACGTGAATTTTCCGAATTTTCCCCGACGTCCACTCTCCATTCGGCCGTCTGTATTTCGTTCAGTCCAAACTCAATTCCTTTACTTATATATTTACTTATTTACATAGGCATATATACACGCACACAAAGGCCCCCCTACACGTACTGCGAAGTCCATCTCGGCAGGGGTGGGGGGCGGTATGTACGGCCCCACAGTACAGCCTCCAGCGCACAATGAAGAGGATGTAATTAATAATTTCAGGATTTTAATTTAAAATTCAGTTAATTAATCTAATCACTATACGCACGAGCCATAGTAGATTCTTTCGGCCCCCGTCCCCCATCTAGCAAAAGTACCGGCAGTATGAGTTTTGCGAAATGAATAAACTATGACGTGATTCGCACGTAATTGAAAATTTGATACCCGACGTCCGAAAAAGTCAAAAATATAAATATGAATCGGAAAATAATCGGAATAATAGATGGAATAGACTTTCAGAGAAAATCGTCGATAAATTAATACCTTTTCCATTCGATTTCGATTGTCAAACCGTCTTAACATTAGTTAAACTTTAAGATAATGCTCTGATATTTTAAGCTCTCTACTTATTCAATTTAGACGTAGGAAAACTACTAGTCTTTTCTTCATAAATGTGTATTTTTCTCGAGCAGGAACAACTCTGGACATCTCAAACCGTGCCACTTGTATATTTTCTTGTGAACTAACATTTACTCTTCACTCATTCATCTATGAAGGTCTGCGAAAGGTTATACTTTGGTCCACGAATGATGTGTTTAAAGTTCCAGAAGGTTCTGCACCTTATTAAGAAGTTAAAATACTCGAAGAAATCTTTAATATTCTCTTTATTATATTCACCGCATCGAATTTTTCAGATATTTCAACCGTTTTGATATGCCTTTAATTTCATTAGAAACTCAATCATTTTTGAGTCTATTTTTTTAATTGTTAACATAATTTTAAAACATTTTCTTAGAAAACTATGTCTAAATTTAATGTGCCTCAACATTTTACGATGCGAAATTTTTTTTTGCCTCGAATGTATCTATAAATAATTTATTTTAATTTTTAGCATCATCTAGCCAAATAGCCCTATAATTTTTAACCTAGCGTTCAGATATATTGGGTATTCCAAGTTTATGATTTTTCTCCAATAATTTATTTAATATAAATACTACATGTCACAAATTTTTGTGTCCAAAAAAGTTTAATAAATAAATATTATGAAAAATCATTGTATTTTATTGTCTGCAATTGCGTAAAAAAAATAAAAACAATAATATTCGCGTCTGTAGCCACAGGCGCGATCTTTTTTCTCGCTCGCATCCAGTGCGATATCATTAATAACTATTTTTATTCTTAGAATAATCCTTTTTTTTTTTAAATATCTTGACTTGAAATGCTTGTGTTATCTGAGTTACCCCCTTCAGACGATGCCATTGTTTTCAAGCTGTCATGACAGATAGACTAAAATGATTGTACAGTCGACCCTCCTATAACGCTGAGATAGGGACCACGTTATACAAACTATAGCCCTATAGAAGACTAGGCATCTATACAAATTTTAGTAATATGTTTTATAAAGAAGCACAATAGAAAGGACTACCGAACTCGCTTTATAGCAGAGCGCGTTGAAGGATTTTCAGGAATAGTAAGAAATAGAAAAGTGGATATGCCCATATCCAAGATCGTATCTTGTTTTCGTCCCAAAATTCTTTCCATTTTTTATAACGATATTTTTTTTAAGACGTTCTGTGCCGCTTTAGCAATGAAACATTCCGTAAAATCAAGTTAAGATCAAGAGAAAGTGATAACATAAATATTTTTTTTGTGTAGAAACATTAATATTGCAATTAATTAGTAAAACAAAGTTGCAACAATCCGAGAGCTGCAATTATTTTCCGATACACCCGATATAATTGTGATAATGCAAATGTATGAGTCAAATGTCAACGGATGCATTTGTATGAGTTGTTATTAATATTAATATTAATAACATT
>JAGXCT010036396.1:0-38478 GCA_022495035.1 Philopotamus ludificatus | reverse complement strand
ATTTAAATAGTCTATTGTTAATTATTTTTTATGTGGTCATGAGGTATGCCGGGTATGGGGATGAGGATGAAATTAGTTTTACATTGAAGTGTAACATAATAAAGTTGCAATAAGAAGTTATTTTTTTTAATATGTAAGCATATCTTTGGGAAGTAGAAATTTTATGACTTTAATTCTGCTTTCTATAGATAATTTTACCTGTAAGTGACGAGTCCCCAATTTTCCATTGCGCCAGCTGAAAAATCTGGAATTGCAGCGTGGTCCATCTTCATATTTATATTCATATCAGCATATTGATACTTCAAGTATTCTCCGAGGACATCGATGATGTCTTCACCGGTGGTGTACGCGTATTTACCCATGCCGATTGCTTCCGGTCTCGCCAATATTCTGTATTTGGTCTCAGTCGTATTTTCAGCGACATTATCAAACTTGGACACGATGAACGCTATCAGGTACGTCGACATTTCTGGAGTATCATGGAAGTGAACAACATTACCAGTTCTGGAAAAATGATTAAATTTATATTGCTCTAAATTTGTTTTATAATTACTTAAATCAATAAATTACCTAGCACGTTCCGGCATGTTGGATACGCAGTTGTAATCTGTAGGACATTCTATGTTGATTTTAAACACTGCTTTGAATTTAGGTTCGTCGAAACATGGGAATACTTTTCGAGCATGGACCGGTTGGAATTGTGTAGAGCCGAGCCATCTGAAAATTAAACATGAAAATTATAATTGATAGATGACATATTTTTTTAAGTACACTAGAAAAACTTGATATTTAATAAAAAAAAGAATTCCAGTTCGGTGTATAACATATATTTTATTAAAAATATAGGTTGTCGACCGCTGATCTATATATAATGTGCCTGATTAAAAATAATTGAAGCGAGCCGTTTTCTGTTGATCCTTTCTTGGGCATTGGAGAGTAAGGAATTTTGATAGCGGAGAGATTAGGGTAAAGTTGGACGGCTGAACTAATTTAGATTAGATATATTAAGTTCACATAATTTGTACGACATCTATCGCATTCGTGGATAAAGATTATAACGTGTAAATATTATTTTTAATAATTTATTTAACTTTAAATAAAAATCTTGGAGATTATATAATTATATTTTAAATCGTTTAAAATTATATATAAAAATATGGTGGACAGTAAAAAAGTTGTTTTGACCTAAATGCGTGAATAGCATAAAATGGCCGTTTATTTAAATTAAGGATGAAGTTGACATATCAAGAGAATAAGATAAGATCGTTGGAGACATTTTACCAGAAGATGCTGGACACAAAATATTTATTTGTCGAACATTAATAAAAAAAATCGATTGGTACAATTGTCTTTAACGAATTTTGACATTGATCTGTATTAAATGCCTAGTTTAATGTCACCCGTTGCAAACGTTTCATGTGATTTTTAATTTTACTTACTATTTGGATTAAAAATTTATGTTAGAAAAATTATAAAAATAAATCTTGCATTGAACTTCTAAAATTTAAATGTAGAAACCTCATCAGTATGTGTACTGACGGAGAGCCGTCAATGATTTGCTTGATTTTTTCTAAATCATCATGTACTAGAATATCACTAAATCATACACCAAGAGACATGTGAAAATAATTTACCCGATGAAAATTGTCATTTTTAGTTGCTAGCCATCCCAATCATCTAAATTCGAAACTACAAGGTATTAATAAATTATTTTCCAGCTTAGTAATACAGTCAATTAATTTGAAATTAAATTAAAAATGACTTTTAATTAGAAAATTATAATTTAAATGAATTTCTACACATTAAACGGTAGAAAATTTGTGCTATGGATGACAAAAATTGGATAAAATATCAAAAGTTATCATTCGAAAGTCATTTTCATAATAAGACTAAAGAAAAAACGATAATGTTAGATCTATAAACAGGGGCTCGACCACATACACTTTGGAGCTTCAGCATCCCCAATCAAACTAAGGAAAAATATATTTTTATATATTCATTAAATGCGTCAATGGATTATATATTATGTATATTAAAAAATCAATATAATTTATATTTCGTGTTACGACTCGTGGTGTAAAGCAAGAACGCTATTTGCTCATCAGCGCTAGCAGCGTTGTGTATTGAATGGATGCAGGGCGGCAGGGGGGTGGTGAGGGATCTCGTCTCTCGACGAGATCCTACAAGATTTTTAATCTTCTGCACCACCCCCAATTATTTTACGAACCATTTTACACAAATTCATTAAATTTTCATGCATTTTCATTGACCAAATTAAGAGGCATATCATGAATAACTATTTTTATTCTTAGAATAATCAATTTTTAAATCAAGACAAGGTATTGATGAAGAATTCAGGAGATGTAGATGAAGAATTTTCAATATCTTGGCTTGAAATGCTTGGGGTCTATTTTAGAATTTGAATATGATTGGATGACGCGGTTGTTTTCAAACCGCCATTACGGTTCGGCTAAGGATATGGTCTCTTTCTACTGAGTAGAGAGTACAGATGACCCCGAGTTCCAACTTGATCTCGCTTAGAGACTCTCCTATTTTCGCTAACACCTACTCTGAACGTGAGAAGATAGAAAAAGTGTTTAAGTTGTATGGCGTATATGAAAAAAATGATGCATTGTATACAAAAGGTTAATCACAACTGGTTTATAGGTCATTATGAGATAATATAAATATTAGTATACGTACACAGTCTCGCCACCTTCTTTGTACCAACTTCTATAAAATCCGCTCATATCATCTTGAATTATACCAGTGTACGTGATGTTCATGATGTACTCATTGCCCGCCACAACTTCAGCTTCAAACAACGCGAAATGCAAATCTGGCACGAGTGTTGCGGTTTCGTTAATGAAAGCCATATTACCGACAAAACTCTGAATTGTCAAAAATCTAGAATGCATTTTTATCCATGAAGCGGCTACGTTGGCGCGAAATTTGATCGACACCTCGCCATTGAAAGTAAACGTGTCAAAGCTGATGTTGCTGATCCTCAGGTCATATTCCAATGGAGTAATATCGTCCGACAGCCGATGCTCTATGTCCTCAGCTCGTACTTCGATCTTTTCATTTTTGGAATCGAAAGGTTCCAGTGACGGGATGGCGAGTGCTGCATTGAGCACAACACTCAGAACCACCAAAGATCGCATGATACCCATATCTGAAATCACAAAAGATGATATAAGCGAGTAACATTAATTAAAATTTGATTGACACTACAATCGAGGTGTTTTGAAAATTTTAAACTTGAGAGTATTAAGAGCTCACAAATATGTGATAAGATAAATAATTAAATTCATGTGACATTTTTTATGTATGTCAACAACTTGTTACATTATATCATAATGCTCTCTGTCTATCTGTGATTTTTATTAATTTTTATATGGTATATGTTGCTGAAAATGTTTGTGAATTTATGAAAATTGGGATGAGTAAGTGTTTTTTTAATCGTTATGAGATCGTATCAAAATCATGCTTCGAGGCCGTCCAGTAATCCATATATCTCGACTCACTTATTACAAATAACAATGAAATCAATTTGGAAGTACGAAGAAAAGCCATGTTGGCAAACCAGTGCTACTTTGGACTTCAAAAACGTTTATGGTAGAGATTCCTCTCTGAAAAGACTGAAGTCAAGCTCCGTCCGTCTAACATACGAATTTGAATTTTGGGCTTTGACAAAACTAGATGAGCAACGATTGGATATTCTGAGACGAATATATGGAGCCGTATTCGACGACGAAGAATGATGTATCCGAAGTAACTAGGGGCTGTATCGACTACAGGATATACCGGTCACAGCTGTCGCTAGAGTGGTCACGTGTCAAGGATGTGGGACAGTCAGCCGTCAAAAAGGCTTATAGTTAACAAGCCTTCCATTTCCCGGAGGAAAGGAATCTCAAGGCTGAGGTGGTTGGACTGTGTACAGAGGGAAACTGCATCATTGAAATTTACCGAAAGATGAAGCGACATAGCGGCAGACCGGATAAAATAAAGAAGGGTGTTGTATGAGGCCAGGGCTCTACAATAGGACTGTTGCACTTATGATGATAATGAGATGGCTTCATATGTTTACATTTCAGAAAACACGACGAAAATCATTAATGACGATCTTTTAGATTGGTGTCATAAAATAAAGCATGGACTATAATTTAGAGCAACCAGCGTAGACATATTCCTCTAATTAATTTATTTTATTTTTCATAAAGACAATACGTGATTGGCATTGCAGAATAATCCAGGTCACCAATCACGCATAAACACATAATAAAAATAACATATATAACAGTAAAGAAAAGAAAAGAATTATAAAATATTTACAAAACTGCGATATTTTATATCAAACAGCTCTGGAGAGTTATAGTAATAGAGAGAAATAGCTCTGGTTACCGGAGAGTTTCTGAGAGCACCTGTCCTCGCATTTGGCGGAAGAAAAAGCACGCGAACGAGCTCGATGGTTGTGAGGTGGGTCCATAAGGGCAACTCGCACATTACAAGGGGGTTATGTTCTGCGCCAACCAATAGCTTAAAGAAGTGCTTTGCCAAGTAAATCGACCTTCTTTTTTTGAGGGTCACATACTCCAGGCAGCCCTGTACCCATGCGCTGGGGTATAAACCTGGGTAGAATCCAAAAAGCTTCATGTAGAGATATATAAGAAATTTCTTCTGTATCTTCTTTAATCTGAGGGAATTCGAGGCGTCATAAGGCGCCCATACAATGGAACCTGATTATACTTCTTTCTCAAAGATCTACATTTTAAGAAGTATTAGTGGTATACAGAATAAACGTCCCATCTTTGAAATACGGTTTCATAAGTAGTCATCTTTGGTTCGTCATCCAGGAAAGACGTATGCAAAGCTAACGATGACTATCAGGAATTATCTAATAGTTTCAGGGTATCTTAGTTTACTACTCCAAGATGTCTAAAAATATGGGATTAATTCATTGACAAAAAAATTAAAACAGCAAACGATGAAGAATCGGCCCTTTCCATGTAATTTGATTTAAAGCTACGGAAATTTTATAAAAAAGTGTTTTATAATCTAATAAATAGTTGAAATAAAGTAAATAATAATAATATAAATTACTTAGGTTGATTTTTACTGATATTTTATCGATACTGACTTACAGCTTCTTTGAATACGTGCCGCCTGTCATTTATATTATTATTGTTAATAATATTTCCTCACCGTATTTTTTCATATTTTAAATGTAATAAAAGTGATATATTCTTTTATAATTTTTAATATTTAATAATAATTTGTACGCAGAAATAATTAATAAGTTAATTATTCATTGTTACGAATTTATAAATAATTGTGTTAGTTAAATAAAAAAACACAAATCAAATTGAAGGAGCTTCAGAGGATTTGGACTCAAGAGAAAATCGCGCCGACAAATCCGCCCCGACAACTGCGCCACTATAAACATGAGTACAATATCCAAAAAAATGTATTTATTTTTAGCTATCGTGAGGATTTAAGTCCTCCTATGATTGTTTCACATGTGATAATTTCTCTACTTTTATCTAGAATTTAGATTAAAAAACATTTTGTCCATAATTTCACGCCTATCTTATAAATCATTGAATGTACCAAATAAAAAATACGTTATTGAAATATATTTAGTTTTTGACTTTGAGGCGGATTTGTCGATATGATTTTGACGGCGCGGATTTGTCGTTCCATAAATTGGGACACAATGAATTTTTCAGCAGATCAAAATGTTATAAAGGCATTCAATTTTAATGTAAAAAATAATGAGTCGATATATTATAAGCTTAAATCTTTCCTTGGATCAAATCATTGTTAATGACTAGGAGTAGATTATCACGATAGAATAATAAGTTATCTTAAAGAGATCAGTAGCATTACATAAAATAATGATCACTGTGTATAGACGGATTAAGGAATAATCTATTAATCAATTCTAAAATCTGGAAAAGTAATTATTGTGCTTATTATCAAATTGAGACCGTACCTAAATTAAATAAGATAAAGCAGCTGATGGTGACAAGCAAAAATAAGGGTTCTACAACAAATATATTGTCTTAGTAAGTGAGGATTTATAAATAAATATATATTTAATTCGCTGATTTTCTATAAATACTACAAAATATAAAATATATAATACTACTATAATTTTTAAATACTATAAAATACTACAAAAACATTTTTTTTGTATAACTTGATATAGATAGTCATTTTAGATGTCTAATTGATTATTCGTTTCAGAAAAGATTTGACGTATTTTAATGTGCTTGACGATTTTTTATGGAAAAAAATTAGGGATATTTTTTAGACAAAACATTATTATAAAGCCTCAGTCTCCGTTTTCGTCTGACTTGACCATTTTGCGATTTTTTATCATGTTCAGTTTGTTTGTTTCATCAAGTTCATTATCAACTTTTAAGGACGCATTTATTATTTATTAAAAATTAAAGATTTATTAAGAAAAATTCGTATCAAATACATCTGACCCTTGTATAACACTGTTTAGATTTTATACAGTCGATGAATTGAGTCATATATTTACTTATATAGCACGGTTTGAAAGTATGGGGTGCAGTATATACGATGTTTTGTAGATCTAGCTGAGATACTATCAGTGGCTCAAAATTGGGAAATATCTGTTAAAGTATTATTACTATCGACTTGATTGTTAAAATAAGTCATTGTCTAGAAAACACGTGGAATCACCGATAAAAGATAAATACCAACAGATAATAAAAACACTAATAGTTTTGGTGGAGAAGGCTGAGATGACTTGCATATTTGATGTATTGAAACGAAGAGTAACTAGTTGTTTCTCATAAAAAAATAACATGAGATCAGATTAGCTAATAAATTAGAACATGTTTTTGTAGAAAATGGAAAGATGTTCAAAATTCAATGTGAAATTAATAAAACATAAAGAAAATTAAGAAAACAATCACTTATTACGCAGTTTTTCATGGACAAAGAGTCCCAAAATATTGTAAAATCTTAAAGAAATTGAAACCCAAAAACATCCCTAAAAAATAGTCGAATAATTAAAATTGTGAGAGTGGTTATCGACGAAGTATTTTTATAGTTTCTGTATTTTTTATGGACAAAAATGAAACATACGTTTAAGCTGGGTTTTTTTAAAACGCAAAACACAATATATAAATACGTTTGTATAAAGTTTGAACCTCGTATAACACGGATTCACATTAATCGACGTTTGATCATATAACCGTGTTATTTGAGGGTTTGGTATATATTATATTTTATACAAAAAAACGCGTTTTAATTTTTTATATAGTTTTTTCACTACAAATTAAACCTCTTTCATTTCAAACTAAACCTTTTGCAAATCAAATTAATCTTTTTGTATTGTATTTAACATGTTGTTAATAAATATACATATTTTTAAATGATTTATTAATATAATTTTCAAAATATTTTTTTAATTCGATATATTCCAATAATATGACAAAATCACCTTTTACACGAAAATAAGTAGAAAGTATTTACCGTGTAAAAAAGAGGTGAATGTACTTTTTTTAATATATGAATTTTTTGTTATAAAATTAAATCTATTTCAATTATTTAGACATTATAATGAATTAAATTCATATTTTGAAATATATGATAGTCAAATTTGAACATATGTATACTTAATAAAAAGACAGAATTCAAGTGGTCTAATTTGATTTATAAAAGGTTTAATTTTGAAAAAAAACCTGTATATATCACAATATATTATTCATTCATTTATCGGCAAAAAAAAATAAGAATATCATCTCAAAAATTGAGTAGGAATGTGCATGATATAAAGTCAGGAAGGATTTCTAGGTCGTCTAAAATTCAGTATAACTCACACTTTTTGATCATATATGGTGAAATTAATTTAAAGAAGAGAGATAAAAATATCATAATATTAAAAAAAAAAATTAAACGCATTTATAGAATATATAAATTAGAATAATGACGTCCATAATATTTTAGTATCTATTTAGTAATATATTTTAATTGCTTCGGCGAATTTAAATGATGTAAAAAATATATATAATGCTGATAAAACAATTGTGGTTTTAAAATAAAATATGTTAAGGACTTACTATGAGTATTTCTATGTGCGAGTGATTTAATTAGCTCCAACTGTGCACACTGTATACTGGACACTGAATATATTTGTCAAGTTTAATATCATATTATAAGATGTGTTATCAAAGTATATTTATTGGACTAGCGAATTTATTAGATACAATCGTCATATCACGCTTAAACAATACGCCATATATCTATCAGTGGTGTGATCAGTCATCGAAAGAATGGATTCGGTTTCGTTGTTGATAATAATTTGTTTCCATATAAACAATTTTAATGAAAATGCGTTAGTTACTTAGATTGATTATTTGAATCGGATAATCGAAAAAGTCTTCATTTTATATGTCGTGAGAGTATTTATCGCGTTCACTGAGACTGAATACTATTGACAGGGCTTCTAGACATCTATCAAATATGACTGATTGCTGTGTCATCTTACTTAATATCTGAATCCTATAATTCTGAGATCACAAATTACTCATTCGCTAAATATTTTTATTTATTTTATGAAGCTGTGCGGAAAATTTCGCCAAAATTATTATTTTTAAACAAATCTTTATTTAATATTAGAAGCTGTTATTGTATTATATATAGAAGCAGCTTCGTCTAAAAACTTACTACTTCTTAATTTGGATATATTAAAGTGCGTGTTCAATCTCAGTTATCTGAAGAACTTGAGACATATCGCTATAGTTGTAATAAGAAACTCAGGCGTGGAAACAACTGGCACCATTCTTAACAAATCATTGCAGCTTCTTATCTATGAGGATGGCCTTGATATTGTGACCAGATCTCGAGCGACTCATTCAAGGATGCATTCCAGCGAATATGAGAGCAGCAATTGGCATGGGATTAAGGATCAATGAGACCAAGACAAAATTATACCTTTATGCTAAGGACGAATCTTTGAATCCCTGAAAGTCGAAGAGTGCAGCTTCTAGGCCAGTGTTCTCCAACCTTTTTAGACATGTGGACCGGAAAATAAAAGATTTTTTTCGCGGACCACTAATACTGAAATAAAAATGTGTTTTTTTATTTAATATTTTTTTAATCTAATATTTTGATATATGCACATATGTAAATATAATTAACAAATATACAAATAACAGTTAAACCCTTTTAATTGTATCATTGTCTGATACAATTAATATTAAACAAAAACAATGGGGTTTTTTCAACAAACTAATGCGAAACTTGCTGTTGGATATTCTTGGCTGAAATGCTGAAATGCTTGGCTGAAACCCGTGAAGATTAAGGTCATTAAGTAGATTAAATATGTCCGCCATACATGCGAGTTTACTCATCCATCCTCGCCCAAAAAATGTTTTGATAGAGCGGAGTTTCTCTCTGTTATATTTTTTTTGTTGCTTCTTCCGTTAATTTAAAGGGACGTAAAAGAAAATTTCTTTTCGATAGCCACCTCACTTCTGCATGGAGAAGTAAATGTTAATTTTGCGAGTCCATATTCTCGCACAGTAGCTTGAACAGTCTTAAATTCATGGATCGACTACGAATTTCATTTGTAATCTTCACTTCGTCGTTCATCACTGTCTTTAGCTCTGAAGAGAGCTACTTTACAGCTAGATGCTCTCGGTGAATTATACAGTGAGTAGACAACATATTTGGATGGGAAACATTCATTATTCGTGCAACTACATAGGGTTTTGCATCCGAGTTCACTATCCAGGAACACATATTTCCGTCCTCCTTGAGTATAATTCTATATTTAATATTTTTGCATTACGAATTTCTTAAAATTTGACATACTGTTTGCGGCCCGGGGGAAAATCTCTGTGGCCCGGCACCAGGCCGCGGACCACCGGTTAGGGAACTCTGTTCTAGGCCGTTCAGAAATTCACATATCTCGGCTCCCTTATCATAAATAACGATGAAATCAATTTTCTAGTTCGAAAAAGAACCATATTGGCATACCGGTGCTACTTTGGACTTCAAAAGCATCTAGGTTTCAGGTTCCTCTCAAAGAAGACCAAAGTCTAGCTCTACAAGACCCTCATCAGGTCTGTCCTAATATACGGATATTAATGTTGGGCTTTGACAAAAATTCGATGAGCCGGTAACGTGTCAAGGATGCGGACAGTCAGCCGCCGAAAAGGCTTATGGTTAACAAGCCTTTTTGTCCCCTGAGGAAATGAAGACTAAGGCTGAGGTGGTTAAATTGTGTACAGAGAGACAATGCATCATTCAAACTTACCGAAAGATGGAGTGACGTGGCGGCAGACCGGATAAAATGGAGGTGTTAGATAAGGGGAGGGCTTTACAATAGTGCTGTTGCGTCTATGATGATGATGATATTGTTTATTTATTAAAAACAATTACTTTTCTTAAATCATGTACTAGTTTTAACCCATCATCCATCATTAGCCTTGAAAATGATTATTTTTGGTGGTTGTTGGGATATTTTAGGCGTAATTCATCGGAAATGAGCAAAGATTCAGCAGAAAAAGCCTTGAAAAACAGTTACAGCCAAAGTTTATTGTGTCCAAATGAAAGATTGAAGGTGAAATGGTTAAAAAAAACGATCAGTTTTGGTAGATAATCAAAGTTATATTCAGCAACATGTCACTGCAAGCCCACACGCTGCAAGAATCACACAGAAAAACGTCTGAGAGTTGGATTTAGAAGTACTTGAGCATCCATCCTATTAACCAGATATTGTGTCGTTAGTTTATCCCCTTTTTAAATCTTTAGAGTATTAACTTAGAAATAAAATTTGTACCTCAGCTGAAAACGTAAACAAACACTAGGATCCATTTTTTATAAAAAAAACCTCAAAAATGTTACATGAGAGGAATCGAAAATTTTCCTAAATTGTTGAAAAGATTATAGAAAACAATGAAAATTATCTTACAGAATAATATTTGTGTAGTGATTATTAAAATATATTTTTTTCACATTAAAAAAATATCCTTGCTATCCGATTTACCTTTTATTTGTTGTAAACGGAATTTAGTGAAAAAACAACATTGTTTTTTTCGGAATTCAATTCAGTAGATTATTTAGATATACCTGAATTTTTTTAGTTATATCTTGCAAATATAAAGAAGAGCAGAGGTGAATGAGAGGATCTTTTCGGGGAAAAAGAGGTACTCATTTATTCTAACGCGGAAAATTTGAATGCACATGAAAGAATGCATAATTTTAATTATCGACTGAGTGAATTGAAAGTTATTGTTTTGCAAATTTATTTATTTATTTGATAAAGTTTCGATAAACATTTTAATGACTCTAAAGATTCAACGGGAATGAGTCACTCACACACACATCCCCCCCAGTGTCAAAGCATGACACTGGATAATTTTTAATATTATTTATGTTGGATTGAAATTTATATTATAAGTTTTATGTAAATATTTATTCAGGATAGATAGCATTAAATTAATTAATTTCAACGCACCAAACTACCCACGAAAAACCCCCTGGCCAGTGTTTTAAAAAATTACTGAATTAAATAAGCTATAACACTGGTATTGTGAGTTATAAATTTTAAAATATGTCAGACAGGTGAACCAACTACGATAGAGATTAGTATTTAAGATATATATTTTTATAGAATGTTATTTAATTACCTTTTTATAAAACTTTGAACTCAATATATTTATTTTTTAAGATAAAGACCACTGATGGACATTTTATAACTGATAACTGTAGATTATTATCTGAAAAAAAATTCATAGCGATTAAGATTGATTACTGGTAAATGTTACTCAAATATTTTATAATTTATCGGAATATTCCGATATCATTGAGAAAAATAGAATACAAAATTTGTATTAGCTAACATTTCGGTATAATTGAATTGTTTCTAAAGTATATTTTTTCTCTAGCGATGAAAAAACCTGTGACCGATGAGTCAACATTATTTAATTTTGAATATATGTACATATATTTTCGTGATTTTAAATCGGATTTTTTATAGTAATACGTCTTTTATACCACGATATGTTATCATATAAAATGATTTTTTCATTATATGATAACATATCTTAATTATGGCGTTATCAATAATATTATACAATGAATAATGTCAAGGAATTCAATGTATTGTTAATTAGGTGCGACCTGTTATTACAGTTATTTGATTTTTCGTATAAAAGCAACGAATCTAGTGCGTATTATCGATTTTATTCTTATCTGCGTCATAGTATTAATAATATATGAAACCAGATTGTCATCTATATATCTCGCTACGTTTAGGCGCTAATGAAATAGATAATAATAGCATTCGTTTTCGGTAACAGTATAAAGTTCAATAATAACGCCAGTTAAATGTTATACATATTTTATATATAATTTATTATGATTGAATATAAAGATGTGAACATAACAAGCGTAAAAGCGGCTACAGATGATCCAGCTGAATTTTTCTTAAGCCATTCCGTGATTTCATCGGCCTTGTCTTCGGCCCATGCCATATCTCTCTTAGCATTTCCCAATGCAATCATTCCATTCGATTTTTCTTCATTTATTAGATCGGTATTCGTAGTTAAATATTCTTCAAACTAAAAATAGAATAAGATTGTAATATATCTATATATATCTAGTGAATGTATTGCATATAACAATCGTACTTCGGAAAGTCCTTTATCTGATAATCTAGAAGACAGATTAATGAACATTGTGTTCAGACGTGCAGATCCATATCTGAAAAAAATATATGATTTAAATTACATTCATCATGCTATCACAATATTTGATACGTACACAGATTTTATTTCGTTTGTATTATTGGCAATGAATTCCAGCACAGTGTTCGCATTGTTAACGTTGCCATTTAATGCCGAATTGTAGGCATTCATTCTGTCTTGATCTCTGATCACAGATTCTGTGTCTATTGTCATTAATAATAATCTGAAAAAAAAAATGCAAAAATTTTAGATAAATAGTATTAAACTTGAATAGAATGACGTAAAGGGTTTGATAGAAAAAAAGGATTTTTGAGCATTGTGTTGTATAAATACAATTATTGTTGTTTTGATACATTTTTCTCTGACGTATCTTGACATGTATGGCGAAAATGGATGCTTACTTTATTGTTGGCTGTCGAAAAGGTTTTCGCGTATTTCTATCAATCTTTGTATCAGACACTCGAGATCCAAATCGAGATTTAAATACTTTGCATTAAAAACAAATATGATATTAAGTTGAGATGGTTTATAAAAGCATTTTTTATATTAGGGTAGTTTTCGACCAGCTTTATGGCTGCATTAATCAAATCGTCCTGGATGCAGGAAGCTGAGGTTATCGTACATTTGAGCAAGCGTCAAGTCAGTTTCCTTTGTCCTTGCGACCTCCGTTGAGGAGTCTTTTAAGCTTTTTCGATTCCACATAGGGCAGGAATCCGTCGTCCTCGCTCCACATCATCTGCGTCAGTGAGCAAGTCTCCTCTTATGACACAGCTGACTCTTGACTTGAATATTAGAGGAGGAAGTTCTCCTTTTATCTGGTAGTGCAATTCCAGCCAGGACGTTTACTTTTGACCACCTTGTCGGTTTCAGGCATCCTGTTATTAGACGATATACTTCGTTAGGATCCATGTCAATACTTTTAGTGTGACGTGACCTAACCCAAGCTGGGCAACCATATTCACCAACTGAGTAACATAGGGCCATGACCGATATCCAAAATGCATGAGGGTTAGCGCCCCATGTTTATTTATTATTATATACTGGCCTTCTATAGAGACGCTTCCAACTCTAGCCTGAGGCCAGGATTGCGTCGGTTGTCCTTCCATTTATCTAGGCTCTAAGGAATATTGGCCTAGGTATCTGTAAGATTCTAATAATAATAATCGGACGTGGGTAGGGCCGAGTTGTTATTTTAGCGTCTGATTGGATGCTACAGGCACTTCCGGTAGCACATCCGTCACCGAACCAGCACGGAAAGAGGCCAGGGTTTCTCATAGCTCCGATCCTTTGGATGATATCTCTTGTGATTATTTTTTTGCATTGTTTTTTGTAATGTAAGGGTTCGGTCTAATGTTACATCTGAATGTAGTGGCTCGAAGCTGTGTGTCAACCAGTTTCTATGCACACTTCCTTTCGGACAAGCCTTTATTTAGATGGAAAGCAGTTATTAGGTCTGGCGGCGTTTGCTTTATAATACTGGTTAAGCCAGGGATTCCCAAAGTGTGAGCCGCGGCTCCCCAGGGAGCCGCGGTGTCGTCGTAAGGGAGCCTCGGAAAAATCTGATGTATTTAAGGGAGCCATAAACTGAAGAAGATTGGGAACCTCTGGGTTAAGCTATTCCAGTGTCCTGGTCTCTTATATCATCCCAAAGATTTTGTATTGAAATGACCAAATCGTCAGAACAGAGGTATTATTCAGAGGACATCTAGGGGTCGTTTTTAAAGAAATGGCTTCAGATTTAACCTTGTTAGCATAGATTCGACAAAAAAGTGATTTTTGAGACCGTCCATTCCTATCCAGGACTCTCCTGTCCAATCGTGGAGATTGGATTGAAGAGGATTCTCCTATCACAAAAAAATGGTGTCGTCTAAGTCGTATCTATGGCCATGGTTGCTACACCAATAAATAAAATGTGATTGTGGAGCACCGAAACAAACCATGCTCTTCATAGTAAATGACTGTCCCATGAAAAAATCAACAGAGGGATTTTTGTACATATTTGACCCGACAAAAGTATTCTCACAGTATTGACTTAAGGCGCCAATATTAAAGCACTTACAAAAGATATATTCTACAAGTTTAAGGTAATTCAGATGGCGATGGAGCTAGAAATGTTAGATTTATCTCTGAGCGTAAGTAACTGATATTGCAAGATACAACAAGAATGACTCGATTGAAGTGGCAGATGGCTGGCTACAAGCTTGGAAGAAGATGGACGATGGAGCTGAAAATTCATGGATTGGAGAGACCACGGACAGGTGAACAAAAAGTGGTTCGCCCCCGGCAGAGATGAGGCGATGACATAATCAAACTTGTAGATACCACTGAAAGAGAAAAGCTTATGATAGGGCAAATTGGAAATAATTAGAAGAGGTCTTCACCCAATTGCTCATTAAAAAAACGCTACCATATTTCTGTTATCAACAATGGTATAGTTTGATTTGACTCCATAGATACCCAAAGGCAAATTCTGGTCTAGTACCTTTAGCCTTTTTCCTTCTCAATACCACTCCTCATAAAATTGACCCATCCCGGAAGTTCTAGGCCGTAGAGGCAAAGATGAAACTCGTTTGGATGGATGCAATACAATAATTCAACGGTTATTTTAGACTTGTGCTGAGGCAGCAATAATCTCCCGGCTTAAGGAGGGATCAATTCAACCCGCACCTGGAATATATACCCAATTACTGTTGTTCTTGGAGTGTTTTGAAAGGCAAAGGCAACTCCAACAAATTGACAAAACCACTCCAACAAAGCAAATTATGCTTGATTTTGATTAAAATACATCTTAAATTTTCCATAATTGAAAGACGTATTGAAATATCCTTCAAAGAAAATATAACTTACTCCATAACTTTATTCTGTTTACGTGTACATCCCATTGCTCCAAGAATTAGAACTTTTTCAGTGACGACATTTTCTGCCACATATCGCTTCCATAGAAAATCGAAACTATTTTCGTCGCCATATCTAAGGGCATTGCAGTAAACGTGCTCTCGAAGATCAGGCTGTACGCTATAATTAAAAACAATAATAAATATACGATGATACATATGCATTAAGCTCAATTAATAATATAATAATACCTAGTTCCATTCTGTGTCAATTGATTAAAACGTAATATAGAGCTTTCTACGCATCCGCCGTGTTGAAGTTCGCATGCCAAATTCAACGTATTGATTCGGAAAATTTTTATCAGATTACTATCATCGCGATTGACGTTTAATCCCACATTCTCTATGACGCTATTCATCATTTTCACCAAATAATCCTACATTTGATATGAAATTTAGACACGTGAAATAATGAATAAATATAATGTGTGATACTGACATCGAATGGTTTAGAAACTTTGATGATATTTGAGAATCTGATTCTCAAGTATGATAATCCGTTGTATGCGGCAGACCATGGAGCATATTCCGTTTCGAGTTCTAAATACTTTATGATGTCCAGCATCATAGAATAATCCATAATGCCTTCTCTAGCCAAATTAAATGCATCGTCTACAATCTGAATAAATATTTTTTTTTAATACATTTTTTTTATATAAATATATTTATTAAAAATACCTGTGCTCTATTGTATCTATGGATTTTATTTCTATCGCTTCTTAGGACATTTGTTATTAGATTCCAAGTACCATTATCATACATGATTCTGTACAATCCTGTTTGATTCGAAGGTTATTAGAAATAATTTAATATGAAATAAGATTTATTTTAATTGTACCTGTTTGTTGAATATTGAATACGATCCATCCAGGCGATTCTGGTAATAACAACTCTGCCGTTTGATTCGTCATGATGAATTCAGATTTGGTGTCATTGAAATTTGGATTTTTTTCATACGCACACGACACAGGAATCGGAAAAGTTTCAGTATTATCTGTGTGTTCTTTATTGAAATTTTTCTGAAAAATACATTTTTATTTGTATGATACTTGGGGATATACTATGATTTATTGTGAGCAAATAAATACCTGTTCTAATGTTACTTTTCCGCTAGTTTGGTCCACTGATACAGTCAAAAGTGGATAGCCGGCTTGTGATATCCACGATCCCATTACTTCATTGACTGTCGTCTCGAACGATGATAAATCAGATTTTTCATCAAGTGAATCGTATAATTCTTTTGGAGTCACGGTTTTATAAGCACTGAAAATAAAACACATTAAACATAATAATAACGCATTAGTCATAACAACTCATAAAAATATATGCTTTGAAGCTTAGTTATGTTATTTTTTTATTTTTTTACTCAATAGTAAAAAATACAACGGCTATAAATTAAAAAGAACATTTACGATTTTTGTGCTATTTTTTTAATAACGGATTTAAATCCAATGAAATCATTTTGAATCCTCGATAGAGATAGTTTAAAAAATTCATAAGTAGTAAAAATGGGCCAAAGTTCAATCCGAAATTAAGGAGCAATAAATAATACTTAACGTTTACATTCTCTCCACATTTAGTGGAATCTTTCATTTACAATTATTATACATTCTTACAAATTTATTAAATGAGTTATTTATTTGGAAAATGAATAAGAAGCATCTATAAGGTTTGATCTAATATTTTTTCTCATGGAGTGGACAATGTTAAAGTCGATTTTGACATTTTAAACTCTTAAGTGAAGACTTATCTGCGCAAAATAATCAAGATTTTCGCACAAAACCTTTGGTTTTCATAGTGAAAGATAATTTTAAAAGGTATGAAAAAGAATATTTGTGCCGAACGATTTTTTTTAGATATCTAACTGTTTTTGGCATGTTTGTTACTGAAAATAAGAAGTGGGTCTTCTATACTAATCCGAGAACACGACAGAACAATGACTTATATCGAATCATTTACCCCTGAGATATCATTGGCTTAAAAAGGTTCTTCTTGGTATTTGGTGGGATGTTTTCGGAATAATTCACTATAAACCACAGGGTATTGTGACAAATTACTAATGATAAATTAGGTACTGCTTAAAAAAACGATTAGTTGTAGAAAATAATCAAGGATTAATTCTCCTTGATGATAATGGAATACCACATGCAGCAAGAATTATGAAGAACCGAATAAGAGAGCTAGATTTAGAAGATTTACTACATCTCCTGATGTTGCACTTTAGGACTATCACCATTTGAAGTCGATGAAACATTCGCTTCAAGTTAAAAAAAATAAGATGTAGAATCAATCAGATAAGATATAAAATCTTATTGAAAAAACGACAGAATTTTATGACGAAGTATTAAAGCCGTATAATTCTGTGGAGAAAGATCTTAGATAAAAACTGAAAATATTTAACATGTTTTCGTTCGAATAAACTTATAGCCGCAACAAAAAAGTAATTTCTCTCCACTTTACCGGAGTATTTACAGAAAAAAAATACTTTTAACTTTCTCCCGCTCCTTCAGATTATTATGCTTTTAAGTCAAAAAATTCACATTAAGTAAACATATAATAATTCGAACAATGTTCTACTTGTGTAATTTAATTTGTAATATTTTAAATGAAGTGAAAAATAACGGAAATATCACAAAAGGTTATAAATACTGTTTTAACAGATATTTTGGAAGAACTTACGTATATAATATTGAAATGATATACTGACGACAATAAATTTCGCGAGCTAGTGCTTGGACAGTATTGAATTGCAAGATATATAAAATAATAATAAAAACTGTATTTTCGCAACCGGTGACTATTTTTATAAATAACTGATTTTATAAGTAGAAAGTTCATTAAATCTATCCTATAAGAAAATCAGTATGAGCACTATCCAACGTAGGTTTACAAAGTAAAGCTCACAAAAAAATAAGTCGAGTCGTTAATAACGTTTTTTGACATTAGTTTTTTGTGGTGCACGATGCATTAAATCGTTGTTTCTAACCCTTAAAATAAAAAGTCAAAAAGTGATTATTCGTCATGTGATGATTTGGGAAATAAAACATGATAATAGTACCACGGCGAGAACTGAAAAATATGCATTTTCTCACGAAGAACTATTAACTGATCGGGCAGTTAGAAAATGGATTGTAAAATCGTATTCTTAAGACATGACCTTGAAAGACGATGGATCATTCTCTTGATTATGAATGCGATTGATAAATAAATTATTTACCGTTAAGTCAATTAGGCTATCGAACATTTTGTTCAAAAGAATTGATTAGCTGTTCATAAAATGGGAAATGTCCTACATAATAATGAAGATAGACAAAATAAATGTCTGATAAAAATAATAAGTTATTTTGGACTTGACCTAATATCAATGACAATAAAATTTAAGAAAAAAAACAATGAGTTGGCAAACGATATTGAATTTAACTGAAAAATCAGTGGAAGTATGTTATTTTTGGGACTGAATTATTTTAATTTATTTTGAAAAAAATGGACAAATGCCAACTCATTTATTGATTTTTATAGAAAGTATTTAGGTTGAAGAATCAAATTATTTTTTAAAAATTAAGTTTTGTGCAGTAAAAAATAAATTAATTTACACGTGAAAAAGCATTTGTATACGCTGACCTAAAAATATGTTATTATTTATATACGCACTTGGTTGTTAAGTAGTGATTGAGCCCACTGGCAAAACTATCTGATCCAATAAGATGCTCGATCATCCTGATGACGGCAGCTCCTTTCCTCGCCGAAGCTTCATAATTGGTAGCCGAAGACACTTTCATATCGCCAAGAAGCGTTGAATGTACATTAGCCAGAATAAATTGATCGTGCAATCCAAACTCTTCTACCTATTTTTTAAAGATAAAAAATATGAATAAATATTTAAATATTGTATTTATTATTATCATGAAATACCTTTTCAGTTATATAATATTGGAAATAACCGGCGAAAGCTTCGTTCAACCAAGTATGCGACCAATAGCGACACGTTACTAAATTTCCGAACCACATATGGGCTATTTCATGTGCCATCACAGATTCGATTAGCTGTCTATATCTTACTGATGATTCGGAATCGTGATACATCAAGTAAGATTCTCTGAAAAATAAAATGTAATTTTAAATAAATAAAATATTTATTTTCTCTGAATGATTACCTGTAAGTGATGAGTCCCCAGTTTTCCATGGCGCCTGGCCAAAAGTCAGATATGGCCACATGATCCATTTTAATGTTTTCATTCATATCATAATAATTCACCCCTAAATATTTATCGAATTCCGCAACGATCTTCGGTCCAACGTCGTATGCAAGATCGCCCATATTTACAGCATCAGGCCTAGCCCAAATTCCGAAGTGTTTATCGGCGCCGACGTCGGTTATCCGTATAGGAACAAGTTGCGATACTATGAATGCGATTATGTATGAAGACATTGGAGGTGTCGGATGATATTTGATCAAATTCCCTTCTCTAAAATGCATTAAATATTATATTAATATTTGTTTTAAACAATATTTAAATTAACATATTAACCTGTTTTGTTCGGGCATGTTTGATAAGCAGGTATAATTTTCAGGACACATAATCGAGATTTTAAAGATAGATTTGTAGTATGGCTCGTCGAAACATGGAAAAGCTTTCCGGGCGTCGTTGGATTGAAATTGCGTCGTTGCCATCCATCTTAAAAAAAAAATAAAAATAATTAAAATATCTGCAATAACACGTTATCAAAACATTCAGATAAATCAGATGTGAAAATGACAATGCTCGACTTTGATTGAAATGTTATCTCGAATGTTGTCATTTTGACTGATAATGTTGTACTGACTTGGTGATTCCGTTTTCGACATATGAACTTCTATAAAATCCTGTCATGTCTTCTTGCAACACTCCTTTGTAACTCAATGAAAATGTATAGTTTTGAGCTTTCACCAACACCCTGCTCAACGTCAAAACTAACAAATCATCGCTCTCCATCCGAATATCGTCGATCTTTATATCGGCAGACGGATTAATTTCTTTGACATCCGTGATGAATTTCGAATGCATCACGATTTGATTGACATTATCATCGGACGCCTGAAGCAATATCGAAATCTCACCGTCGAACGTGAAGGCTTTCGCGGCGTCGTCGACGTCCAAATACGGCGTCAATTTTAAATCATATTCATACGGTGTTATAACAGTCGGCAATGGTTCTTGTCGAGCCGATGGCTTGCGATATTTATCGACATGATCACCGTTCACGCAATATATCAAAAATAATATATTTAAAATTATAAACGATCGCATATTGGCTGAAAAAGATCAAAAAAATAATTAATAAAAATCAATAATAGCATATTATATAGAAGATATTTTACCGGCGTTATAGACTTGTGCACATAGCTCAGGATAGCACTCTACTGACTTGTATTTCAGAAAATATTAATGAAATAAACTGATCAAATCAGATATTTCGATTGAATCAACATGTATCATTGATAAAACGTACATGTGATTTATTAAATGTGACTGATAATGATTCGTCAGTTGATAAACGATCTTCAATCAAAACAACAATCGATTTTGCATACATTTTTGATTGATTTACATAATGCACACTTATTATTATATAATTATTATATATTAAAATCGTCTTTATTTTATTTAAAAAAATATATATCAACGATTCAGTGACATCTATTCACAGTTATGTAATTTTTTAAATTATATTATCTTTATTATCACATCACAAAGTCATGGCAAAACCTACAATGAAGATGAATACGAAGCCAAGGTTATTACTCGTACTATAAAACTATGTATTTATTTAGATTATGTGTATTATTTACCATTAATTTATTTTGCATATTTATATAGCAGATAATATAAAACGAATGCACCGTTCAAGGCAACACTATAGTGCGCATATGCGCATGCGCACAAGATTTAATCACGCGACAGTTGAACCAGCGCAATATTAATGCGTTGTCCTATAAATGTATTATGATAATATTAATAAACTATGATTAATGTGTAATAAACAGATAGTGCATTGGGTTAGTAGGAAAATAATTGCTAATATCTTTTTTCTATACTTATACTGGGAGTATTTTGAGAGAAAAGCCATTGGAAACTGGCAAGGCGGATTTAAAACTACATTTTTATGAAAGAAGAAGAAATGGCCCAACTGTATAAATGAGTTATTATATCAATATTTCCAAGCGAGCAATCAGGTCTCTAGATCCGCTTATCTTCCGGATCTAGAGAGGGTCGAATTAAACATCTATCTAATCTATACTGACGAGTAACGGAGACGGGAATTAAAAAAGGGAAAGAATATTCAAAAAGACAAATAATTGTTAGGTGCAGAATTTAGTATTCCCCATTTTTACATAGGGCGTAGAAACTTGGACTTTATAGTCCTTACATGGAAAAAAATAACGCCTTCCAAATTTGGAGGTCAAGTAAAGTAGCTGCGATGCGAATGTGGAGTGCTGACGACCCCGAAGAGCCATAATCAAGAATGTCACGATCCTTAGACAAGAGAGTGCATCTTAAAAAGAAGTATCTTTATTATCTTTTTCTCAAAGAATAACGCATTTCAAAAATTAAACCGTTGTCCAAAGGGAGTCTATCAGAGACCCCAAGCATTTCAAGTCAAGATATTAATGAATTTTTTATCAATATCTTGACATTTAAAAAACTGGATTGTTCTAAGAATAAAAATAGTTATTCGAGAAAAAACATCGCGTCCGTTAACATTGTTATTTTTTTGCGCAATTACGGACAATAAAGTTGAATGATTATTTATAATACTTATTCTTTAGACTTTTTTAGACAAACACCAAAAAAATGTGATATGTTGAATTTATATTAAAAGAGTTATTCGATTATAAAATCAAAAACTTAGCTTCTTCTTAATCCCCATCGGCACGACTAGGTTCATAGAAATATTATGTATACATTTTGTGACAATTTACTATAAATGTTTATGGAATTCCAATGATTTTTACTATTCCATGTATTAAAGCATCATAAATACTAATCCAAAAACGTTGCATCGCTCATTCAATTGATTATTATAGTGAGTTTTCGACTTACGACTTTTTGCACGAAAGGAAAAAAACGTTATGTTGTCAAATATTTCTTGCGTTTTTAAATGATCTCTCTCAAAAAAATCTTAAAAAGATTATCTAGCTCAGGGATAGGCAACCTCTGCCAAATTGATTTTAAGACATATTCAGATATATTTCAAAATTTTAAATCGTGTCTAGAAAACCTAAATTAAGAATTAAGTAAACTCATCTGTGTGTGTAATGACAGAGCATCGTCAATGATAAGTTTAGTCAATAGCACTACAACTTGTAAAATTTAAGTTGATAATGCTTAAAACAAAAATATGAATCACCCGATGAAATAACTTTATTAGATAACAATTAGCTATTTGATTTGTCAACATTAGTTGATGATACTAGTCATCTAAATGATCTAAATTTGAAACTACACGCCATGAAAAAAATATTTCCTAACCTAATAAATAGCATAAATTTAATTTAAGCTGTTTATCTATCAGGATTTAAGTGGATTTTCACACATGAAGAAGCAGAATGAATCGAATTTGACTGTAAAAATTGACTGTAGTTATAATCAATGGCGGCTTGTAATTAAACATTTGGGGTGCTGTCTATTGTGCTATTTCGCTCATATTTTAAAATATTAAAAAAAAAATACTAAATAGTAATAAAAATAAGTGACAAACAGCACTTGCCTCAAAAAAACTGTAAGTCAGTATAACTGTACCGGGTCGCAGCGCATCATGGCGCTTAGCGACGAGACCCCCTCCGCACTCCGCTACCGGCCCGCGTCCATCCAATAGCTGCTGGTAGTGTTGGCAAACTAACAGCACTTTTGCGCGGAGTAACACTGCCTGCGTAGCCAGCGACTAGATTAATAAATATTAATTTAATTTTTATATTTTCTTATACATAATACATAATCAATAGACACATTTTTTTTTTCATAAAGACAATGTGTGATTGGCATTACAAAATAAACCAGGTTGCCAATCACGCATAAAAACAAAATAATAACATGAAAAAAACATATATAACAATAAAGAAAAGAAATGAATTGTAAATATCATATAAAATATCTACAAAACGGCTATATTTGACATCGAATATATCTACATATTCGGCCAAGTGGTTGAGCAGAGTAATAGCTCTAGTTACCGGAGAGTTTCTGAGAGCACCTGTCCTTACATTTGGCGGAAGAAAAGCACACGCTAACGAGTTTGATGGTAGTGAGGTGGCGCCCATAACGGCAACTCGAACAGTACAAGGTATAACCCTCTGTGTAATGCACAACCAACAGCTTGAAGAAGTGTTTTACCAAGTAAATCACCATACATACCCCAGGCAGCCCTGTACCCATGCGCCGGGGTATACACTTAGATAGAATCTAAAATCCTTAACGTAGAGATACCTAAGAAATTTCTTCTGTATTTTCTCTAATCTGAGTGAATTCGAGGCGTCATAAGGCGCCCATATAACTGATTCAAGCTAGTCTGAACCGATGCATCGTATAGCACTCGTATGACTAAGGTGCTACGTATGTGATGAGAATTTCTCAAGACAAAGCCCAATCGCTCTGCACTCACATGTGAAACTCTCTGCCTACCTCCATTTGTAGAGGGTTTTCGCTGTCCTGCCGTGACCTGTGCGGGCGCGGTTTAGAGTTACCCACATTTTGCGCGGGAGATTCAAACCGCTCAGCTCCGCAGTAGGGTTGGGGAATGCGTTATTCGCATCCACTCCACTCTCCCTCCATTCTTCCATCCATCGAGATTTAAGGATTGAGTCAACTTCTCCGCGGTCTGTCCACGGCGGTTTTCTTAATTTTAACCGTAATGATGAAAGATTTGTGAGGTCTTCATGGATTGGTAGGTATGGCATTAGGGATATGCGATTCCAGAGACGGTGAGAGCAGCGACTCCTTCTGATTTATGGCGGCTCAATGTAGGAGATTACGGGTAGCCACGGAACTGGTGTCGGGCGCATTGGGCCTGTTATCTTGCGCATAATATGGTTTAGCTCCGTGTCAACCCCTTTTCGGTGCATGCTCTGTTGCCATACTGGAGCGCAGTATTCAGCTACGCTATTAGCCAGACAGAGAGCGGATGTACGTAGAACCTCGGCGTTGCAACCCCACGATGTCCCGGGGAGTTTCCCGACAATGATCCCTCGGGTTTTGAGTTTGGCCCTTACTGACTGCAGGTGTTGGCGAAACGACAGGGTTCTGTCTAGTTTCACCCCAAGGTATCTTGGGGCTATGTCAGTTGGGACGTCTTTACCACACATCGTAAGATTCAGTGTAGTATTGGCCGACGCATTTGCCAAGTGAAAGACTGTGGAGACTGTTTTGTCCGGGTTTGGTTGGAGGTGCCATTTTGTAAAATATTTTTCCATTTTATTTAAGTCTTTGTTTAGCACTTCTTCAATCTACTGAAAGTATCCGGCTTGTCTCACCAATGCAATGTCGTCGGCGTATATGAATTTGCGGGATGCGGATTCCGGTATGTCCGAGGTGTAAATATTAAAGAGCGTGGGAGCTAGGACTGAGCCTTGCGGTAGTCCGTTTTGGAGAACCCTTTTTCTGCTGCGCTCGCCGTCGATTGTGACGTAGAAGACCCTTTCGGAGAGCATAGTTTCTAATAATTTGATGGTTTGTTTGCATTTTAGGATATTTGCAGCCTTTAATAGGAGTCCTCGTTTCCATTCCGTATCGTAGGCCGATGTTAGGTCCAAGAAGACGGCTCCAGTTTTTTTACACCTTTTGAATCCGCATTCGATGTGGGTGGTCAGTGACAGAACCTATTCATCGCAGCTTCTCCCTGGTCTAAATCCGGCTTGTTCGGGTGGGAGGTGTTTTTCAACTGTTGGTCCGATTCTCAAGAGGAGTATCCGCTCAAAGAGTTTGTATACAACGCTAAGGATCTTTAACAGACGATAGCTTAGGAATAGTTATGTTCCCCAGTCTGTAATTAAAGATGATGGGCTCTTTTGATCTAGAAAATGTCATTGTTTGACACTTTCTAATGCTTAAAGGAAGACGATTTAATATTGTCCAATCGCACAAAGAATTAATGTCCAGCTGCAACGAAAGGGCATCTTCCACTGAAGTAATAGATCGAAATATTTTTAAATCGTCTGCGAAAAGTGAAAATTTACACAGAAGGACCCGATGTATATCATTTATATATGAAATAAATAATAAAGGTCCCAAATTTGATCCCTGCGTAATACTGGAAGGTGTATTGTAAGCATACGACGTTTGGGAGTCGTATGTCTTATTGTTTCCTCTCTGTAAGGTAACTCAAGAAGAAACGTACGAGATTATCGAGAGTCTAGCATTATCGACTATAGGGTAAAAACTATTTTTTCAGTATGAACCATGTCGAGAAGAATCTTGGAAACTGGATTTCGGTACAATTTATATTCTTTGTTCAAAATACTAAGATTTGATGATAACAATTACTAAAAAAGGATGTATTCTTCAAGAAGATGAATTTTATATTTTATTTTATTTTATAATATTTTATTATTTATTATTCATTTTATTTTGAATTAGTAATAAATATTATAATTTAAAATCTACGATTACGACCCAAACGTGAGATTATCTTTGATCTATGATTCGTTGTAAATATCTCCGGAAGTCGTAAAAAAAATTATAAGATATATATTTATTTGACTATTATGGATGTATGGCATAACAGAAAGATTCCAAAGCGTCATTCACATATATAAAGGTTCGATAAAGATTTTAAATATGCAAGAAAAAAGAGTCACTCACACCAGAATATTAGTGTCAAACCACGACACTGGTTAATTGAGTATATATTAAATTATATAGATAGATTAAGATAGTTTTTTTATACTTTATTTATGTTAGTTTAAATAAATTAAAACATCTGGAAAAATGAGGATGTCGGTGAAGGAAATCTGATGAAAATTTTTATTTTTTTGAGAGAATGTATCTATTTATATACGCATAATAAAATATTTTTGTTTATTTTTATAAATAATATATTATTTACAAACAATACGTATATGTCAACAAGATGAACTAAGTTGTATCAAAAATATCGTTTTGAATCGCCATTTGTTGGATTTTTTAAATAAAAATTATATGAAATTCTCGAAACATCAAAATCTTACAAGTCTCACATATTTAAAAACAATGCTGCCAACGAAACGAAGAGCAAAGTGAAAGAAGCTCCGATGGAACCGGCTGAATTATATTTGGCGTGTAACCAATTGAATATATCTTCTGATTTTGTGTCTACCCATTCCATGGCTTTTCTTGCACTATCTATGGATGATTTAGCAGATGTTTTTTCAATGTCAGTCAATTGACTTGAATTGTCGATGAGGTCCTCGAACTGAAATTATAATCAATATTTAGATTTCGCTCGGAAATATTCAATCAAATTGCATACCCACCATTTCTAATAATTCGGTATTTAAACGGTTTGCGATCGAAGAGAACATGCCATTTAAATTTGATCCATAACTGAAAAAATATTTAAAAAAATATTAATCAATTATTTTTGATTGAATATCATAATATCGAATAAATACATACACAGCTTTCACTCTTGGAAGATTATTCATTAAAAATTTGTAAGTGGTTTGTGCATTATCCACATTTCCTCCTAAGGCTGAGTTGAACGCCGTCATTCTATCCTGGTCTCTAATATCTGAATCTGCTTCAATAGTTTTCAGTAAATATCTGTCGAGTTTTTAATCGATTAAATGCGTTGTGTAATTTTATTTTAATTTAAGAATTAAATTAATGCCTCACTGCAAAACTTTGTCTTGTTTCGCCGTACATCCCAAGGCACCCAGCATCATCACTTGATCATTGACGACGTTTGATGCCTGATGTTTGTCCCATAAGAAATCAAAATCGCTCTCTTCTCCTTCGCGCAGACCAATGCAATACACGTGCTCGCGAAGATCGGCATCTACGCTGGTACCATTGCGTCTGAATTTTTGGAAAAGTTCCACAGAATTGCTAATGCATTCTTCGTGTCCAACATCGCACGCCAACTTCAACGCATTGGACCTGAATAATCTTTGAATATTGTTTCCTGTCGATTCTAATCCGATACTTTTGACCAGAGTGTCCATTTCTGAGAGAATGTGTTGCTAAAATCATATGAAGTCGTTAGAATTTACACATATCTTTAATTAGTATTATAATAATTTACATTGAATTCCGTTCTGAGTTTGTCGTGTGGTCCAAATCTCAATCTCAAATATGAATATCCGGCGAATGCTGCTGACCACGGTGCGTAATCGGTCTCATAATCCAAAAAGTCGATTATTTTGAACATTTTCGAATAGCTTATATGACCCTCTCTGGCCATATTCATTGCATCGTCAACGATCTGAAACAAATAATAATTAAATAATTAATTAAAATGCATAAATAATTAGATATGAGGAGAATATAGATGATTTGTCATCTCCCAGTACGTTAACAGGTAATCATTACGAATAGATATACACTCAAGCCTCGTATAACACACGTTTTATAGAACAAGGGCTGACGAATTGTGAAATATTTTGTATAACACGCTTTGTATAACACGGTTTCAGACAAAAAAAATAATTAAAAATGAATTAACATGCTTGATTTGTACGCCCTTCACTCTTATGTTCTAATTCTTCTGGAGAATTCACATTGAAGCCATTGTTTATTAATCGGTCTTTAAACCTCCGAGCACTGAAATGTTATGTTATAAACCGGCATAGTCCGTCCGTATCATTTCTGGGCTCTCGATATTATCGAGTGCGCCTCTATCCATATTACGTAAAGTGTGTCACAAAACACATTTTACGCGGGAAACAGTTCCCGCCAAAAGTCGGTGACATCATCATCACATGACTCACAGGACCGGGTATAAATATGTCCCGTTTTGGAGCCATTAAACACATCCGTCATGGCAGTCACATCTCCGTGATTTCTCTCGTACCGGAGATACGGCTCTGGGATCTTTATCATCATCTCGTATCGGAGATACGTCTCTGGGATCCTTATCATCGAACTGACGACAACTGCAATTCTCAATAAACATCATCAACAAACAAAGCGTGTTTTACTTAGATCTCGATCTTCGAAGCGCGATCGTCAACTACCGGACGATCGAACGTTTTGGCGTCAGCGGTCGTGTACCTTTTGATACACGAGCTCGGGTGCCTTAACATTGGAGGCAGCGACGGGTTACCTTTTTGGTACTACTGTCGTGCCCCCTTAACATTTTGGTGGCAGCGGTGGGATACCTTTTTGGTACTACTATCGCGCCCTCTTAACAGTTGTGACAAAATGAATTTACCTGTTTATTGGAGAGCCTATAAAAGACTTGGACCACAAATATCATTTTTAAGGATTGGTTTTACAAATGTTTTATACCTGATGCAGAAGCTTATTGAGGAAAAAGAATCTTGATTTTAAAATATTATTAATACTGGATATTGCACTAGGACATCCGCTCGATTTAAAACATCCTAATGTTGAAATATATTTTTTTCCAGCAATCACTACGTCTATAATCCAGCCTTTGGACCAAGGAATAATTTCAACATTTAAAGCGTATTATATTCGTCGAACATTCGGGAAAAATATTACATGATATCAATCCACATCCGATCTCTTATCAAAGAAAAGTACCGCGCCAGGTGAAAATGGCATAGAAATTGTGACCCCGAAATCAAAAGAATGAACAGAATGCAGAGGGAAATTAAAATATCACTCTTCGAGTTACGCAACGAACGATGGAAAAAGAAGATATTGTCGCTGACCAAAGAAGACCGATCGCTATGGAAGATGTCTAAAACGCTGTTGGGACAAGATCGTAGAATGCCGACAATTCAATCAACGGACGGAGGACAAAGCCGAACTCCTTGCTGAAGACCTTGAGAAGCAGTTCTCGTCGACACCTCAATCTGACGACCCATTATTTGAATGCAAATCTGCGAGAGTGTTGCCAGTTTCTGCGAGTCACAGATCCAAAATCAAATCCATCCGACTTGCCCTGCAGAGATAGTTCGCACAATCAAATGCTTTTCCCGAAAAAAGCCCTCGGCCTGATGCAGGCGCACATAGCTCTTAAAAATCTCCCTAAAAAGGGTTTCGCTATTCTTGCCACAATTATTAACGCCGCCTTTGCCATCTGCTATTTTCCAAGGTTGTGGAAAGAGGCGGACGTTACCTTAATAAAAAAACAGAAAATATGACCTCTGATTATAGACCAATCAGTTTACTTTCATGTATCGGAAAGGTGATGGAGAAGCTGATCCTTTGCAGACTTTACGTTAATGTTCGGGAGCTCAAATTAATCTCGAACGCTTCGGGCTTCTTCGAGACGTCGAATTAATTAATGATGGCTTCAAAAAGGAACAGTCCACCGTATTTTTAGACATCTCCAAGGCGATAAAGTACCCGTCATAGCTTGGAGGTAATTACAATCAAATTTTGATTTTTAAAGTTAATTGCCAATAAGCGGAGATAGTATTCAGATGGGTGACCATTCTGAATACTTCTGAGTGACGCTGGTCAACAGAGGGGTGGGGTGGAGGCTGACGATCTTCATTTCACAAAAAAAGGAATTGTCAAAAAATATAAGCTGGAATGCAGCAGTCTTTAGTATAAAATTATGCGGTGCAGAAGGCAACGGAAAACCACTGCACTATAAATTCCCATGATAACCATGTCCATGGTCCTCCATAAGGGGAATCATGCACATGGTCACGATCCTCAGAAATGAGGGAAAGTGGATTAATATATTATATAAAAATATATAATAACATGTAATCGCTTCACGACTCAAAAAAAAGGCGATAAAATATTGAATATGGGCATAGACCAACCACTGGTCCATATAGCTCGATCATTCTTGGAGGGTCGCTCCTTTCGAGTGAAACTCGTTCATTACTACTCCAGACCACGTTCTATCGAGGCAGGAGTTCCTCAGGGGTTGATACATTCGCCGATCTTTCAAGATTTGAATTAATTAAAATTATTAGATTTTTAAGGGTGATGCATTGCTTTTATTTATAAAAAATAAATTAATTAAAATTAGTTCTTCCCCAATAGCATATTGAAAGATTAAGTTATTTCGTTCTTAATTTTTGAATTAAAACGTGTTAAGTTAAAAACCGATTGCAGAGAATTAAAGATTATTACTCTATTACTATAATAATATTTCTCCGCTATTAGTAAAGTAAATAGTAATATAAATAAATTGCTCGACCATATTGATGGACCTAATGCATATGAATTTCAAACTGGGCGTATTTATTATATTTTAATCAATTTGTTACGGCTGCCCGAAACCAACCGCGTTGACCGAAGGGGGTTTAATTATTATGGAAAATAGACCACAAGCATTTTATAAGTTAAAATTTAAAAATATAAATTATTCTAAGCATATATAAAATATATGCTTCATAATTTGGATTTTTCAAAATGTATCGCCGAATTCTCGCGGCACGTGTCTGTACAACTAACATATTTCACTCGCACTTGGCTCATCGTATCAGATGCCAACGAGACAACATCGCGCTCATGACTACAGAAACGAATAGTGTTGTTTTAATTATTTGTTCACAATTGCGGACAATAAAGGTAAATGATTATTTATAATATTTATTCTTTAGACTTTTTTAGACAAATAAAAAAAGTTTGTGATATGTAGGATTTATATTAGGAGTTATTCGAGAAAAATCAACTTGGGGTCCAATATAGACCACATAGCGCACGGCAAGGTTAATATTAATTAAATACATCTTTACATACCTGAGCTCGGTTGTATCTATGGATTGTAGTTCTATCGTCAGTTTTCAAAACACTCAGTAACATGTCTAATATACTATCGTCGTATGAAACTCTGTAAAAACCTGAAAAAAATCAAATGTTAAATGAGTAATGTCGTTTTTCAGACAGGATGAGGAAGTGATTTTCTGGAACGACTATAATTTTAAGCTCCCGGTAATTATTTCGTTATGCTTTACAAATATAAAAAAAAATGCTAGCAGCAATATACGTGAAATTATGTAAAAGGTTGTGAAGACGATAAATATTAAACAGCATTAGAGTTTGATTTTTTTGATTATCAATTAATTCTTAAATACACTTCACTTAAAAACTGTACTTTTGGAATAGAAAACAATCTTCAAGAGCCTTCTTTTTGTGAATAACAAACTACAACATTACAGCTTAGCCAGAATGTTATTGATGCAGATGCTGAGTATATAGTTATCACTTAATAACGACATTACCTATGGAATGATTTTTATATAAGTCGTGATCTCACCTGTCTGTTGGACGTTCAATATAATCCATTCATGAGGATTTTCCACTTGGAATGTGTGCCTCTCATTCTTCATAATAAATGCAGGCTTTGTGTTGGAGAAATCTGATTTATTTGCAGTTGTAAAAGTAATGGGTATCATATATAAGTTGTTGCTCGATGAATTTGAATTCGTGAATCGTTTCTACAACACAAATAAATCGTTTTTAAACATTACAATTGATTACTCTGAATATTTAATGATTTTTTACCTGAGTAAGTGTAACAGTTCCTGAAGTATGATCCACAGATACGTCGACAATAGGATATCCATTTTTTCTTGTAAATGACCCCATTACCTCGTCGATTGTTGCATCGTAACTAGTAATATTAGAATTATCCTGCAGATATTTGAATAAGTCTTCGGGAACAACGTTTGCATATTTACTGAAAAAACACATACATATATATTGATGGATACAATTATTAATTTGATGGTTGTTGATTTTTATTTACAATTGTCTGAGGTATGCGTTCAATCCGGCAATGAAGCTGTTGTATCCGATCCAATGTTCGATCATCCTGATGACTGATGCTCCTTTGTTGTACGTAATGGTTCCAAAGTGTCCTGAAACCTCTTCGGGGGAATTAACATCGGGGTTAGTCAACGGTGATGAAGACACGGATGTGTCGGCAAGAAGCGCTGCTTGCAATTGCGCCACAATGAACTGATCATCCATTCCGAAACTAGAATCCACCTGTTATTAAAATTAAATAATAACAATTGTACAGAATGGCCCAAAAGTCACAACGCCATTTAAATTTCAAATAACTTTCTACAATTATTTTTTTTTTAATTTGATTTCAGATTATTAAAGCGTTATCATTAGAAATTAATTATATAGCAACGTGTTTAAATAATCGAATTCTATATAGAAAACAAACTATCAATTGTGCTAACGCAGAGAGACCACACTCGTCATTTTGAGGTTAGAAACCACCACATAAATAAACTATTCTTCGTTTATTCCAGCGGTTTCAAATTCAGGGATCTGTGAGTGATTTACCACGTGCTGGAAGGCAACAGAAAGCATCGAAGAAGTGCATTTAATGTCAACTCGAATGCAGTACCAGTGGTTGGAGATGTCCCGAACCTAACTCCAGAGGATTCAAAGAATTCTGCTTGTCTTTCTAAGAAGCTGATTTCATTCATAATCTCATTATGGGCCACGAGGCCCACTTTCACCTAAACGGATTTGTTAACAAACAAAATATGCATTTCTGGAAGACAGAAAATCCAAGAATAGTCTACCAACGTATCCTGCATCATGTAAAAGTAACAGTTTGGTGTGGTGTAGCTGCAGGAAGGGTTCCTGGACCTTACTTCTTTGAAGATGAGGCAGAAAACGCACTAACGATCACTGGCGAAAGGTGTCGAGAAATGCCGGAGAATTTCGTGTGTTTTGCAGTCTTGTACACACCAGAGGTATGGTGGCAGGAATATGGTGCTACTACCCATACAGCTCGCCTGACAACTAAACTCTTAAGGAAAGTTTTTGGGAGAAGGATAATTTCGCGAATTCAGAAATTACTTGGCCGCCACGCTTACTTGACTTAACTCCTCCAGACTTCTTCCTGTGGGGGTATTTGAAAGATAAAGTATACCGTAACAATCCTCGAACCATTCAGCAATTAAAGGTCAACATCCTTGAAGAAATTGAAGGAATATGCCAATAAATATTACGTCAGGTAATGATTCACATCTTAGAAAGAGCTCATCAGTGTTAAGAACAAAATGGCGGTTATTTAAATGATGTAATTTTCAAAACTAAATAAAAATTATTTCCAAGAAGTGTGTTTTCTGTTTATGAAAGAATAAATGAGAATTATTAAGAAATGAAAAAGTTATTCTATTTTAAAAGGGTGTTGTGACAGATGACATAATTTCCTTGGAGCTGAAATAATTAAATACTAAAATTCATTTCTACTAAATGGTCTGAAATCCAAAATTGCTCAAATATCTGAAAATGAGTTGAGACTGGATAATAACTGATTAAGACTTGAAAAAAAGATACAGCCTATCAAGTTTTAACTCTACTTCTTCATTATGTAATAGCATAGCTCCAATAGAAGTATAGTTTCTAAAGTAACAAGAACCGAATGAATAGTATTTTAAACTAGTCAAGCATAGTCACTCATATAGTAAACTTTATAAAACGATTAAAGATTCACAAACATTATAACGTCGATGCTTAGAATGAGATAAAACACAATTAATAATACTTGCTAGTAATTTTATCGTTTTATTGGTTATAGATTTTACAGAATTAAAGAATTGAGAACGTTTAAAAGTAAACGTAAAAAGGAATACATTTATAAAACAACCAATGCTCAAAACAAAATCTTTTAAAATAGAGAGAAATAGAATGACAATAATTTCGCCATCAGTTTTTTAAGATGTTTCAGATGTTCAGTCGCACATAAAGGAAAATCTGAAACATCTCTTTTCAAAGTAGCATGAGTTCGGATTCGTTAATAATTTTAAAAATACTATTTAAAATCAAAGAATAGGCGGAAAAATCATTGGCGGTAAAAATCATTAGAAGAGCCGCTACCAGATCCTTATCCAACGTGAAGAGAAAAAAAACAAATTTAAAGAAATGGATCTAATAGCACTTGCTCCTGTTTAACTTACCAGCGATCGCATATAATAGTTTTTATTACTGAAACGGGTTAAAAAGAGTTATGTGTTAAGTGTAACCTCTATATTCGTCAATCTCTACATCCTGCACAAATAAAATGTTTCAATATCTATTTTATATATCACTCTTATGACAATTTGGAACTGGTATTAGAAGTAATCTCATTTGTTTACTTATTTTTATAGCGATGTCCTTTATATTTCAGGTGATGCACATGACCATCTTATCCTAGCTTTCAAGACTAAACCGAATTGTGCCAAAACTCAGATTATGATCAAAATCCCAAAAAAAGTCTGCATTCATCGATCTAGTTCTTTGATTAATCGAGTCTGGCTTTTTTCTTAGATTTTAGTTATTTTTATAAACATAGTGAAGAGATAAATGACGAGTATTGAGGTTTCACTGTATAAATATATGTTATATATTACCTTATGAGTTAGGTAATATTGCCAATATCTAGCGAAGCCTTCGTTCAGCCAAGTCTCGGACCACCATTTGCATGTTACGTAATCACCAAACCACATGTGCGCTATTTCGTGAGCAAGCACCCCTGCAATCTGTTGTTTGTATCTGGTGGATGTCTCGGTGCTGTCATACATCAGGTACGCTTCTCTGAAAATCACATTGGAAGAATTAAAATACATCTGATTTGACATAGCTCAAAGAAGCTGTGAGTCAGTATGACTGCATCGAGTCGCAGCGCGACACGGTGCTTAGCGGCGAGATCCCCCCTCCCCCCGCACTCCGCCAACGCCTCGCATCCATTAACGACGCCGGCAGCGCTGGCAAGTATACAGCGTTCCTGCTTTATTACGCGCGGAGTTATATATTTTCGTATACATAATCAATAGACACATATATTAATACATATATATAAATACATTTTTTATGAATTTACTTGAGGGTGCTGCAGCTACGCAGCGTAAATTGCCGAGACGCCTCTGAATATATCATTTAACATTTTTTATACTGATTTTTTGTTTCAAAATCAAAAGTAATAAACATACGTATTTATAAAAAAGATCCCTTGTCGTGCATAATGATATAAAATATAATCGTTTCAATTGTTATAAACAAAGATAAAAATATTAGGCATTAATAGGATTAAAAGACAAGCTCGAAATTCGACCACAGTTGTATTAATCAAAAATAAATTTAATATTATTTTTAATCGAATTATTGTTATTCATTCGGATTAAAGTGTTAAATATATTTATTAGATTTATGGAATTAAGAATTTTAATAAAATAAACAGGAAATGTTATCGCTAGCTTTTAAATTATAAATCTGCTTAGATAATTTAATCATAATTTGAACAATTTAAGATAAACACTTTCTGTCCACTTTTAGTCGAATCTATGAGCTACTCTCATTATATTTAAACCATTGTTATGGCTTGTAGGACAACATGCATATTATTTCAATAATGCAAGTCAATCGGGACTCAGCTAATTTAGTATGCGGATAGGTGCCTGGCGAAAACTATGAATTCAGGGAATTCTTTAAAACACTGGCCAGTAGTTATTTAAGATGAGGAGACCTATTAGGTCCGCATGTTTTATAAAGATATTTATGTAGATAGTTTGGCGTGCTGGAATTAATAATTTAATGCTATCTATTCTTCATTGAATAAATAATAATACACATTTTAATCCAGCTGAAATAATATTAAAAATTAACCAGTGTCGTAGTTTGACACTGGGGGAAATATTTGTGCGAGCGACTCATACCCCTTGCATCTTTAGGGTCTTAAGAGTCTTTATCGATTCTTTTTGTTATGTCATCTATTCATCAGTCAGAATAAATAAATAATATTTTTTTTACAAATTTATTAAAAGACATATTCATTGGGAAATTAATAAGAAGCATCTATAGTATTTGATTTGATATACGATTCGATAAAATATAGTATTTCTTTTAAATTAATTGAAAAAAATATTGAATTATTAACTTGCTACAAAAACTTTTGGGCCAATACGTCTGGCCCACGGAGTGAAAAAAGTAAATGTAAAATCTTAAGTTGTCCCAGTCTCTTTTTATGTAGCAAGGTGAAAAATATGTGAAGACCAGAAGGCTTTGGGATTTGATGTTGTAAACAGATTCTTGAATCAAGGCAGTAGAGTAGAGATTGAATGCTTCCAAAATATGTACACTGGATGATTCAGGTGTTTTTGACTTGCAAAGAGAACAAAGTGTTTATTCTAGACTTTTTATTGACTTAAAATAGCCGTTGCCGTTGCCTCGCCTTCTTTGTTTTATAAAAACGAAGGGAGATACAGAAAAGTCAAGTGTTGATTATTGGAATCGTTGATTGTTAAGAGTAAACGTGAAAGGCTGTATATTTTACTTTTGATAAAGAAATATGTTTCTTGAAAAAATTCTTCTGACGTGTTTAATTTTTTTACTAAAAAAAATTTTCTAACACCTGTTGATCTCGGAAGATACGTTTTGGACAAGATCGCGATAAACGGGGGATTCAAAACAATTATTTTAAAATTCGAAAGAATCGTTAATTGATAGAAATAAATATTAATAATAAATAACTCACCTATACGTGAGAAGTCCCCAGTTTTCCATGGCGCCTGCTGAAAAATCGGGTATGGCGGCCTGATCCATTTTCATATTATCAGCCATGGTGTAGTAGTCGACTCCTATCAGAGTCGACATATCGTCGACAAGCGCTCGTCCAATATCGAAGGCATAGCTACCCATTCTTGCCGCATCCGGTCTTGCCCATACCCTAAACTGATTTCCCCCTGACGTTTCACTAGCTGGTTTAAATTGGGAGACGATGAAAGCAATCAGATACGAAGACATCGAAGGAGTTGGATGAAATTTGACTAGACCATTGGCTTCGCTCATAACCTTCATGTTCGATATACACGTGTAATTTGTAGGACAGTCGATGTTGATTCTGTATACGGACTTGTATCCAGGCTCGTCAAAGCATGGGAAGGCTTTGCGGGCGTGTCCTGGTTGAAACTGAGTGGTACCGAGCCATCTACGAAAATGAACAATTGTTTAGAGTTACATAACTGCAAATAAAACATTTGATTACTCACTTTTTAACGCCATTCTCTTTATAGTAGCTCTGATAGAATCCTCTCATATCCTTTTGTAGCACACCAGTGTATTTGAACGTCAATGTATAATCGGCATTGTTTGATAGTGCTCGGCTTAGATTCAGAAAAAGAAAGTCATACTGTTCAATCTCTGTTACTTGAATTGTGATTGGTGGATTGGGTTGCGGAGTCAACGTGACTTCGGTGTGGTTTAAGAATTTAGAATGCAGATAGATCTCCTTTATAGTATCCGTTGTTGTTTTTTCCAGGCGAATTATCGTTTCTCCGGTAAATGTCATTGTCTCCATGTTGGGAGATATTGTGATTTCGAGCTCTTTGGGCATCGCAGATCGCGGTAGTCTGTAGCCTGGATCGGTCGCTCTCACCATTGGGATAGATTCCGCTTCTTCGGGTAGTATTGGAATGGCTATTGTCATCTTAATGATTGCAGCCACTACGAATAGTAGCCGAAACGAGGCCATTTTCTAAAAATAAAAATAAAATCATTTCAGTAATTCAGCAGTACAAAATCAAGTATATAATTGTTCGAGAGTTTTGATGATTATTTGAAAAAATTAAAAAGTAAGCGTTTTAATTAAAAAAATAAGGAAAAGGGGAGCGAAAATGAATAATGCAATTTTTCGTGGTGATGTCGAAGAGATTTCACTGGCCCTCGAGTGGTTGACAGCTTTTGAGAGAATAATACGATTATTAATAAAATATAAACGGAAAAAATGTAAAAAAAATA